>CM052701.1:314250-401779 GCA_028551405.1 Uromys caudimaculatus
GAGAATAGTTTTTGCTATCCTGGGTTTTTTGTTATTCCAAATGAATTTGAGAATTGCTCTTTCTAAGTCTATGAAGAATTGACTTGGAATTTTGATGGAGATTGCATTGAATCTATAGATTGCTTTCGGCAAGATGGCCATTTTTACTATATTAATCCTGCCAATCCATGAGCATGGGAGATCTTTCCATCTTCTGAGGTCTTCTTTGATTTCTTTCTTCGGAGACTTGAAGTTCTTTCGTACAGATCTTTCACTTGTTTGGTTAGAGTCACACCAAGATATTTTATATTGTTTGTGACTAATTTCTTTTTCAGCCTGTTTATCCTTCGAGTATAGGATGGCTACTGATTTGTTTGAGTTAATTTTATATCCAGCGACTTTGCTGAAGTTTATCTGCTGTAGGAGTTCTCTCATGGAGTTTTTCAGGTCACTTAATTATACGATCATATCATCTGCAAATATTCAATATATACAAAGAACTCAACAAGTTAGACTCCAGAGAACCAAATAACCCTATTAAAAACTGGGGAACAGAGCTAAACAGAGAATTCTCAACTGAGGAAACTCGAAGGGCTGAGAAGCACCTAAAGAAATGTTCAACATCCTTAGTCATCAGGGAAATGCAAATCAAAACAACCCTGAGATTCCACCTCACACCAGTCAGAATGGCTAAAATCAAAAACTCAAGTGACAGCAGATGCTGGCGAGGATGTGAAGAGGAACACCCGTCCATTGCTGGTGGGATTGCAAGCTGGTACAACCACTCTGGAAATCAGTTTGGCGGATCCTCAGAAAATTAGACATAGTACTACCTGAGTACCCAGCTATATAACACTCCTGGGTATATACCCAGAAGACGCTCCAACATGTAATAAGGACACATGCTCCACTATGTTTATAGCAGCCATACTTATAATAGCCAGAAGCTGGAAACAACCCAGATGTCCCTCAACAGAGGAATGGATACAGAAAATGTGGTACATTTTCACAATGGAAAACTACACAGCTATTAAAAATAATGATTTCATAAAATTCGCAGGCAAATGGATGGAATTTGAAAATATCATCCTGAGTGAGGTAACTCAGTTACAAAAGAACAAACACAGTATGTACTCACTGGTAAGTGGATATTAGTCCAAAAGCTCGGGATACCCAAGATTCAATTCACAGACCATATGAAGCCTAAGAAGGAAGACCAAAATGTGGATGCTTCAGTGTTTCTTAGAAGGGTGAACAAAATACTCTCAGGAGGAAATATGGAGACAAAGGGTGGAGCAGAGACTCAAGGAAAGGCCATCAAGAGACTGCCCCACCTGGGGATACATCCCATATATAACCACCAAACCTGGACATTTTTGTGGATGCTAGGAAGTGCTTGCTGATGGAAGCATGATAAGCTGTCTCCAGAGAGACTCAGGCACAGCCTAACAAATACAGAGGCAGATGCTCGCAGCCAACTGTTGGACTGAGCTTGGGGTCCCAGATGGAAGAGTTGGAGAAGGAACTGAAGAAGCTGAGTGAGTTTGCAGCCCCATGGAGGGAGCAACAGTGTCAACTGGCCAGATTCCCCCAGAGCTCCCGGAGACTGGGCCACCAACCAAAGAATACACATGGAGGGACCCATGGTGCTGGCCACATATGTGGCAAAGGAAGGCCTTGTTAGCCATCAGTGGGAGGAGAGGCCCTTGGGCCTCAGGGTGTTAGATGCCCCAGTGTAGGGGAATGCTAGGGAGGGAAGACAGGAGTAGGTGGGTAGGTAGGGGAGCACCCTCATAGAGGCAGGGGAAGGGGGGATGGTATAGGGTGCCTCCAAAGGGGAAAACATTTGAAATGTAAATAAAGGAAATATCCCCCCCCCCAAAAAAAAAAGAAAAAGAAAAGAAAGAAAATATTCTCCTTGTTCTTTTCTTTTTTTTAGTTTTTCGAGACAGGGTTTCTCTGTGTAGCCCTGGCTGTCCTGGAACTCACTCTGTAGACCAGGCTGGCCTCGAACTCAGAAATCCACCTGCCTCTGCCTCTCAAGTGCTGGGATTAAAGGCGTGCGCCACCACTGCCCAGCTGTGGATACATCCCATATATAACCAAATTCCATTGCCCACTGTTAGTAACTTAGGGGTAACCCCTGCCAAAGGCAATGGATGTGTTTAATTTTGCAAAATTTGGAAAACTAAAGTTTGTACACCATACCATTGATACATATTCAGGCTTTCAATGGGCAACTGCTTTGAGCTCTGAAAAGGATGATTCTGTAATTACACATTTACTGGAAGTAATAGCTATCATGGGGGTACCTGTACAAATTAAGACTGACAATGCCCCAGCATATGTCTCCAGTAAGGTGAAGCAATTCCTTGTATATTATAATGTAAAGCATATTACAAGTAGGCCATACAATATTACAGGATAAGCGGTGGTAGAAAGATCTAATCAGCCGGGCAGTGATGGTGCATGTCTTTAATCCTAGCACTTGGGAGGCAGAGGCAGGCAGATTTCTGAGTTCGAGGTCAGCCTGGTCTACAGAGTGAGTTCTAGGACAGCCAGGGCTACACAGAGAAACCCTGTCTTGAAAAAAACAAGAAAGAAAAAAAGAAAGAAAGATCTAATCACACCTTTAAGAATGCTTATAAAACAAAAAGGAAGAATAAAGACCCACATGGATAGAAAAAGAATTATCTATTTATTTTATGTATATGAGCACACTTTAGTCATACCAGAAGATGGCATTGGATCCCATTACAGATGGCTGTGAGCCACCATGCGGTTGCTGGGAATGGAATTTAGAACCTCTGGAAGAGCAGTTAAGTGCTCTTAACCGCTGAGCCCCCTACATAGACTAAATAGTGCTCTGTTAACTTTAAATTTTCTGAATGTTAATGAGAAAGAAACAACAGCAACTGAGAGACACTGAGTTATAAAAAAAAATGTGGAATTAAATCAGCCTACATACTTAAAGGGTGTGTTAATATCAGAATGGAAGCCCACAGAAATTTTGCATTGGGAACACATATTTATCTTTCCATAGGAAACGAAAAGTTGTGGGTACCATCAAAACTGATGAAGATTAGCAATGAGCAGGAGATGTCTCCTGAAATCCTTGGCCACTGACCGGAAAGTGCTTATTTCATTGTAAAATCTCTGTTTATAAATTCCTGCTACACCAGGCATAATTAATGGCTTAAAACTGAAGGAGGGGAGCCGGGCAGTGGTGGTGCACGCCTTTAATCCCAGCACTTGGGAGGCAGAGGCAGGTGGATTTCTGAGTTCAAGGCCAGCCTGGTCTACAGAATGAGTTCCAGGACGGCCAGGGCTACACAGAGAAACCCTGTATCGAAAAACCAAAAAAAAAAAAAAAAAAAAAAAAAAAAAAACCCCAAAAAAACCTAAAGGAGGGAATGCAGTGACAATTCTGGAATTTTGGATTCTTTAAGAAACACAGAAATATTTTAAGAATGTTTTCATTTTAATCCCAGGTATGGGATATGGGGCTGCTTCAGATTGTCCACAGCAGCTGACTATGATTTGCCTTGTGCTGTAGCAGAGACATGTTTTTGCTTGCTGCAGATAGAGCTTCTGGAATCATGTGACATTTGGAATCTGGGAACTTTTCAGAGTTTGTATAAATGCTAGGGCCTGGAGAGATGGAGGGTTGTTGGTTGGGGTTTGTTAAGTAGTCATGTGCAAAGAAGCAACAAGAAGAAATTAGTTATCTTGATGGCAAAGATCAAACATGCCCAAAGGAACTCAATATCCCTAATCAGTAGGAAGTAGTCTAAATAACATTGCCCCCTTTTTGAGCCCTGACTTTATTCAGAGATCTTTCCTTATCCTTTTTTCTCTTTTATCTAGTGTTAGGGGGTTCAAAGAGTGGAAGAAAGAAGAACCCACAAAGTAGCAAGACAAGCTATAAAGACCAGCCCCAAGTCCCTGGATCAAATACCTGAGTTGTCCATCTGCCAGGGACTCTCCTCAGTCTATGCTGGCAATAGCCCCAACAGGCCCTTCCTAGTTGTGTAGACCTTCCTTCCCAGTACAGTGGTCTGGGGGTGAGCACAGTGCCTAGAAATGATCTTCCCACTCACCATCCTAAAAGTTCCTCATTCAGGTTTAGCATTGCATATTTTAAACTCTTAAAATGCAGAAAACAATGAACCTGGATTTTACCTAAGAAAATATGTAAGACTAAATCATGAAAAACATCTGGCAACAGAGTTGTTAAGGACCAGAACAGGGAGAAGGCAAGGGAGGTAACTACTTGACAAAGCACTTGGATGCCAATACTCAAAGGAAGGTCTTCAGAATTCACTGCTTGTAATCCCACTCCAAGGGCAACATTGTATGAGAACCATGTAAAATTCTGGGTGGTCAATTTCCTTTGTTTTTTGAGATAGGTCTTTGTATATTCTTGGCTGTCCTGGAATTTGTTCTGTACACCATGCTGACCTCAAGCTCTTCTGCACCCCAAGTGCTGGAATAAAGGGGTACACCACCACCATTGCCCAGAATGTTTGTTCGTTTTGATGCAGGATCTCATTGCATAGACCACCATGGCTCAAATTCACAAAGACCTGATTGTCTCCACTTCCTAACTGCTAGGATTAAAGGTATGCACAAACACACCTCTTGCTTAAGGGGCAGCTATTATTAAATCATATTCTGTTATCTGGGCAGAACAGGAAATGAATGAGCCTGGCCTAGGTATATCCATCCAGGCAAATTTGTAAACCATCAAAAAGACTGCAAGTGATTTAGTACAGCATAGCAATATCTATGAAAATACTTGGAAGGAAAAAATTCGTAACCTATGAAAAAACTTCACTATCAAGATATCTAATTCTGGCCGGGCAGTGGTGGCGCATGCCTTTAATCCCAGCACTTAGGAGGCAGAGACAGGCGGATTTCTGAGTTCGAGGCCAGCCTGGTCTACAGAGTGAGTTCCAGGACAGCCAGGGCTACACAGAGAAACCCTGTCTCGAAAAAACCAAAACCAAAACCAAACCAAACCAAACAAAACAAAAAAAAGATATCTAATTTTGGGCTGGAGAGATGACTCAGTGGTTAAGAGCACTGACTGCCCTTCCAAAGGTCCTGAGTTCAATTCCTAGCAACCACATGGTGGCTCACCATCTGTAATGGGATTAGACGCCCTATTCCGGTGTCTGAAGACAGCTACAGTGTACTCATATACATAAAAATAAATAATCTTTAAGAAAAAAATATCTAATTTCTTCTTGCTTCTTCGTGCATGACTATTTAACAAACTCCAACCAACAATCAAAAACCCTCCATCTTTCCAGGCCCTAGCATTTATATGACCTCTGAAAAGTCCCCAGAATTCCAAATGTCACACGATTGCAGAAACTATCTGTAGCAGGCAAAACCATGCTTCTGCCAGAGCATGAGGCAAATCAAAGTCAGATGCTGTGGACAATCCGAAGCAGCCCCATATCCCACACCTGGGATTAAAATGAACACATTCTTGTAATTTATATTTCTGTGTTTTTATGGAGCCAACACTAGCAAACAAGGCACCAAGAGAACAAGTAGACACACTAGGGGCCACCTCAGAGAGAACACAAACTGGACTTTATTATCTCACTTTATTCTTTTATGGGAAATCTGAACCAAATTGCTTAGTTTTCAGTCTGAAGGGGAAGTTCTAAGGTGTTTTTTTATTTTTAGTACTCTTAGGTTGTTTGTCACCTCCCAAAACATTTTTGTTTTTTCTTTTTTGGTTTTTTTCAAGACAGGGTTTCTCTGTGTATCCCCGGCTGCCCTGGAACTCACTCTGTAGACCAGGCTGGCCTCAAGCTCAGAAATCCACCTGCCTCTGCCTCCCAAGTGCTAGGATTAAAGGCGTGCTTTTTGAAGTTTGCTTTTTGAAGCCTCAAATCTTATTTTTATTGTTTTTAATCATGTGTTTATGTATCTACATGTGGGTATAATGTGGACATGAATGCAGGTGCAGGCAGAGACCAGAGGTGTTAGATCTCCAGGAGCTGTAATGACAGTTGTGAGCTTCTTGATGGGGGTGGTGGGACCTGAAATCCAGACCTCTGGAAGAGCACCAAGTTCCATTAACCACTGAGTTATCTCTCTAGTTCCTGTGTATATGCTTTTGAAACAGGGCTGTTATATAGCCTTGGCTGGCCTGGAACATGTTATGTAAACCAGACTGGATGCTCAAACTAGCAGCAATCTTCCTGCCTCTCTCCTTTGAGTGCTAGAATTATAGGTATGCACCACCACGTACAGCTTTTTCAAAAAAAGATTAGTTTTACAGGACTATATAGCAAGGCCTTGTCTCAAAACAAACAAACAAACAAACAAACAAGGACACACTAGCTTCAACTAAATAGCCTTTCAAGGGTTTTCTCACACTGGAAATGTAGCTCAATAGCTAAATGCCTGCCTAGTATGGGTGAGGCCCTCAATTCAATTTCTAGTACTACAAACAGAAGTCAGGGGAGGGAGGAAAATCAATCTGTCTAGCTCCATGTTAAAATGAAAGGCAAGAGGCTGAAGAAATGGCTCATCAGTCAAGGCACTGGCTGCTTTTCCAGAGACCAGGGTTTGATTCTCAGCATCTATCCAGTAGTTCACAACCATTTTATAACTTCAGACTCAGGAGAACCATCTCCTCCAGCCTCCAGAGGCACTGTAGGCATGTGGTATACATGTGGATACAAGCAAAACACGCATATACATACAAGTTAAAAGACAATCCAGGTAATGGTTGTAAACACCTTTAATCCCAGCATTCAAGAGGTAGAGGCAGGCAAATCTCTGAGTTGGAGGTCAGCATGGTGCACAGAGCAAGTACCAGAACAGCCAGGGCTGCACAGAGAAACTGTTTCAAATACTTAATGTTTGAGTTACCTACACAGTGAGTTCCAGGCCAGTCAGTGGTACAGAGTGAGGCAGCAAGGAAGGAAGGGTGAAAGGAAGGAAAAGAAAAAGTGATCAAGGACACAAAAGGTTCTATCCATCAGACGGTGCAGATCAGACAAAGAGGGACCTGGTTAGACCCAAGGGACTTCACGGTCAAGGTGTCTTCTTTTACTCTAATATAAGTGTTTGGTGCTCAGCCTCAGACTGGGACTGCTGTAACCAGGCACCATGTTCCAGCCCTAAGGTCTTCAAAATGGTACCCCAGGAACACATGGGTTTTGTAGTAGCCCAGGACTGAACCCTCATCACAGTAGTGGGGGAAACACAGACACCAAACAAAAGGACATGAGAATTTGAACTGATTATCCTAGGCCACACCTACTCTTATTCTGCCATCAGGTGTGCATGCATGAGTATATATACAGAGCAACTCACAAATTCCCCTGGGGACCATGACATCTGGAGGGCCAGATGGTTAAGACACAGCAGGATGGATCCTACCAAGAAATGCTGGAGCATAGATAAACCGGGCCAATAACAGCTAGAAGCTGTTCTTATACCAGCCGTAACTATACACCTAGGAAGACTATCTAGACCACATCTCTCAGAAATAAAATGGCCAGAACAAAAGTAGACAGATAGAGCTACCTAGTCAGGACCAGTAGGGTCTATCCCTGCATAAGAGCTGAGCTATCTAGATGCCCTCTAGACTACGCATTTCTCTAAGCTTCTAATTCAGGACAGAGGCATGTTGTGTGATCAAGATCTCACTCTCAGAATCAGCAAGTGTCACATATGCCAGAACCAGTGTCATGCAGCCCCCAACAGGTAGGTGCTGCCCCAGATCTTGTTCACACTACACTGGAAATGGGGCCAGCCCAAATACTCACTACGAAAGTATGAGCAAGTATGTATGAAGAACAGCAGGGAAGCTTCTAAAAGCTACAAGTAGAAGCTAGAGATGTGTCAGGCCAGGAAGATGGAGAAATAGCAGAACTAGTAGTCATAATTCAGTGGCTTGCTTTGGCCATTAAGACCAGAGGGCATGGGTAAAAAGCCAGAGCTGTGAGGCAAGAATTCAACCACTATGGGGCCAGACACACTGTGAAGGCTCCAGAAACCCGACTGCCCTTGGCTTAGACTATTTAAGAGGTCTGTCCATGTTCCACCTTCCCCAAGGTCTAGGTAGCCTTCACTGTCCTGGAACTTGCTATGTAGACCAGCAGACCAGGCTGGCCTACAAGTCACAGAAATCCACTTGCCTTAGCAGGGATTAAGGGTGCAACAGACTAACAGGTGCTTTCCATCATTCTAGTCATGAGATTCAGAAATGAGGTATCAGGACTGAGAGGGAGGGGTACTCACAGCTGGACCAGGAAATGAGGATCAGCCCAAAAGGGACCCAACAGGGGCCAACATCAGGTGCCATTTCAGTGCCAAATTTGCAAATGGTATTTGGTAGGAAATCACTAATAAGACACTTATCTGGTCTGCAGTGAAAACATTTATTATACAGCAGCCATCTTTATTTTAGGTCAACATTTAGACAGGTCACCATGCGGAACCACCAGAGCTTTCAGCTTGGCCCTTGGAGGGACACCAGTCAGCCTGAACTGACAGCAGCTTGTACCCTGCTGTACACAAGACGTTAGCAGTGGGTAAAATTAGTACAGGCTTTACATGCACTTGCACTTAGCTCTTAAAAACTCTCCAAGTGAAAATTTCTTTCCTCAACTTAGTATTGGGACACTTTCCTAGAAAACAAAAGCACACCCTATGGAGCACTTGACCCAGGCCCTTCCTTGGCAGCATAAAGATCCTAACCAGGTTATCTTTTACATACACCCAGATCACTGATTTTTATCTGGTACTCATAAAACTGGTCTTCATTTTCAAAAGAATTTCTAGTCATGTCCTAGACCCTCATATCCTTGAAGGTCAGGTGACCTTTGCATGGTTCTCAAGGACATATTTGGTATGGTCATCCTAGCCACATACAGAGCTGAAGCCAATGCTGGCCAGGGCTTATGCATTCAGGTCCATGTATCTATACTTAGGGTTTCCGTTTGTGTTTCTTGCCAGGAGACCCTACCCCTGCCCAACACTTGAAGAAACCACAGGCTGTTTTGGAGCTGACTTTTATTGTACTTGTTGCTTTGCCACCAAACAGAGGCATGACAGGCCTGCTGTGTGATATATACATATACACATATGTACACACACTGACACACACCACAACCCACACTCACAGCATGTGATAACACACACTGTGCTTGTGAGGACAGTAAAGATATAAATTTTGCCACTTCCATAGGAGGATAATTCAACCAAAATAAAAAGGAACAGGCCAGTGCTGGGACACATGGGTTCACAGCTCTAAACACTGGAAAAAGAGTAAGATCAGTCACAGTTTACACTGTTCACAGCTGTCCCTCAATAAAAGGTGAAGGTCAAAGAAGGATGGATGCTCATGGCCCACCAGTTCTCTGTACCACAGCACCTACACCCTCCAGGGACAGCTTGAATGATTAAGTCACTATCTCTGGAGACTACCAGCTGCAACACTGGCAGTTCCTTTGCACAAGATTCACCTGTAATAGAAGCCATGGGTCAGCAGAACAATGGGTACTGATATTAAATCTTGACATCTGAGAAGAGACTGGCTTTATGATTCAGGAACAAATCCAGCAACTAATTTGGGAAAAGTTTCCTAACCACAGTAAGCACTGGTTTTTTCTTCCTTTGTTTTTTAAGACAGGATTTCTTTGTGTGTAGTCCTGGCTGTCCTGGAACTAGTTCTGTAGACCAGGCTCACAGAGAGCCGCCTGCCTCTGCCTCCTAAGTGCTGGGATTAAAGGCATTTGCCACCACCACCCAGCCTGTTTTTCCCCCATTGGGTGCTGGCTGTGTTAACAGAACATTAGAAGGGTAGGAAAGGTCATAAACATTGCACAGAATTATCCAAAGTAAATTTAAAATACAGTCAAAAGGAAGACAAGGAAAGACATCATTGGGTACAAACAGAAATCTACACACCAGCAGCCTTGGTACATAGGCCCCCCCAGGGTCTCTCCCAACTACTTTCTGTAGGTCAGAAGTGGTCAGTTTCTGGTCCTGAAGGAGTATCCACTTCACAGGATGAAATTCCACGCACAGATTCCAGTACTCCCTTGGCAACACACCACAGTACCATCTACATTGCCTACCAGTATAGGAGTTAGGGGAGTGTTTGTGTCTATATATATTTTATATTTGTATTTGGACAGGAATAGTCAGGCTGATCCTGAGACTCACCATTTCTTAGCTTAGGGCAAATGAAATCAAGGAGACCTTAGATCAACATAGTAAAACCCTGCAAGGGAGTCTGCACAGGGACAGGTCAGGGAATTTACTGGCCATGGGAATCGCTATTATCACCTTGAAACTGTTCTACATAAGGAGGGCTTCAAGTTCAACATGATTTATTTAGTTTTATGAATTCCACAAGATACTAGTTTCAAAACTTCTGTGCTCTCACCCTAACAGCACCCCAAGTCCCACTTCAGGACCTGGCTCACTAAGATGTGAGGAAAAGGGCCTCAGAGCTACATGCAGGAAGGATGTGCTGCCAGACTGCAACTTGTCCTCTACAACTCAGGGCTCGGTTCCTAGTCACTGTGGGAGAAGGGCACCAAGACTAGTGTGCTGGGACCAGCACCCCAGATCGCTCAGTGACTTCTCTTCTTCCTTTGTTCCAAATATGGGCCAAGCAATGGATTTCTCATTCTTCTCTTAGGTTGTTTTATTTGAGTCAGGGTCTTACTGTATAAGCCCAGATTGTTCTACAACTCAAGGTCCTCCCTACATCAGCCTCCCTAGTGCTGGGGCTATAGGCATGTCCCACTACATCTAGAGAGAGGTCTGATGTTTACAAATTACTTTTAACCGAGTATGTTAGTGAATATCCCTAAAATCCTTTAAAGAACGAAACTAACAAATTCATGGAAGGACCTTGAAACCAGCTTCTGGCTCATGTAGTTCTATAGGATCAACTGGGAACCCTGGAATCAGTGTCTCCCAGGATCAAGATGGGTTCCCTCAATCACTGCCATGTTTGTCCTTACAATGCTGTCTCTTCTTGTAACTTCCTGACAACCTGATTTGGTCCCTGAAAGCCCTGGTGAGCTGGGGCCAGGAGGTGGACCGGTTGGGCTTCAGAAACACATGATGGTTTGTCTGGGCCACTGAGCCACCACAAGAGCCTTCTCCTTCTTCATCTGTACTGGAAATGCAGATGGGCAGCAGCAGCCAACGGGAAGGTTCTGGAGGAACCTGGCTCATTGAAGTCTGGTGCAACTATCCAGCTAACTGTAAAAGGGTAGGGTGGCTCCAAATTCCTGGTAACCATATTTTTCAACTCTACCCACGATGGTACCCTGGAAGCAAGACTGGAATACTGACTGGAGAGAGGTTTACAAAGGAATTCTGTGGCCTGGAGCTGGCCTCCCAGGTTGAATGACTACTACCATAGCTTCCCTAGAAGCCAACCCTTCTGAGCCAGGAGCACCAGGGTCCAGCCACCTGCTCCAGGAACTCAACACTCCAGCTCTGCCAGAGGCATTGATGACAGGTGGAAGCGAAGGCAAGAGGGGTAGATGGAGCACTGGCAAGCACAGGGAGGAGGTTCTGGATCCTGGGCACTAAAACTCTTTATAAACAGCTACATGCCACCCACAACTGAACTCAAAGACTTTCTGACCATGACTAAGTGGCAGGTGCTGCCATTTGTGGTTCTTAAAAGTCCAAAAAAGATTAAAAGGTTGGCTTGAAGGAATGTGGAAGATGACCCAGGAATGAGGGAAGGAGGCTGTGGCCCCGTCAATCCAGCTTTTGACCTGGAAAGGTGCAGAACAGAGACAAATGATTTCCCACACACCAGCAAGAGACATGCCTCCAATGATAGGATTTCAGTCCACAAGGCCAGGAGACCCAAGATAGCGATATTACACAGAGTGTGCTCCCACTTTCAGAAGGGGCATACCTGCACTCTCCATAGCAGATCTAACAGGAAAACAGTCACGAGGCCGAGTGAGATGATGCAGAGACCCTATGAAAGCTTCCCAACACGAACACCGTGCAAACACGACTGATGCTGGTGGTGCCTGGAAGACGGGGCCCAGTTCCCTCCTTTGCAGGTGAAATCAGAGCCCTGTCTGCAGCCTTGAGGATGAGATCAGAGCCATGGACTAGACCATATCACAGGACACAGAAGCCAAAAAGGAGATGTAGCTCCAGGTGCTTACCTGACTCCTGTAAGCACAAGGAGACAGCTGAACCTTCACTGGACCCACTTGGCTGAAAATCCAAAAAAGCACTACCATCCAGTTAATTCAGCCCAGCTGCAGCACGTCCACAATACAGACACTGAACATAACCCATACATGCTATTAAAAAAAGGATAAAACAGAAGAAGACCGTAGCTACACTGCTTTAAATACTGCATGCTACGCACTTCATGTATCAAGGATTGACAGATGGGTGGACTTTAGAGGAGGTGGGAGTGGCCCTGACTAGCCACAGCAGGTCAGGTTGACGGCTGCCTTCCCATCTCAGTGACTACAGTTCATGATTCTAAGGTTGCAGTGGCCAGATGCTGATTCATCCTCTAATCACAGCCTCTCCTGAATTTAGTTGAACCCGTCGGTGTGATAGCTGGGGTGGGAGTCAGCTGTCAGCTGGGTGGTCTCTGTGGCAGATGCTGGCTGTATGACGATCGGTGTGTCTGTAGCCTCTGAAAAGTAAGCAGACAACCTCATTGCACAAGGGCAGCAGCGGTACTGTGTGCCTACCGACATGGTCCTTGCATCACATCATTCGGCCACCTGGACAGACACTCAGGGGAGAGGCTACTTGTTGACCTCCACCCAACACACTTTCCTCAGTGGTCTCAGGTAACACCAGCCCCCGGCCCTCCCCACCTGCCTGCCTCCCACCCCACCTTTGGTCCCTCAGATCTACGGCTACCAGTTCATGGGCAGGAACAGCTCCCTGCACCTGCTTTACCTCAAGTGTCCACGTTCACACCTCAACAGTCCCAGATGCCACCACAAACACTCTCGGCACAGTGTCAGTGCCCTCCTGTTTGACAAGACAGTTGACACCGTTCAGGGCCAGTGCTGGCTCCACCCCACACACTCACAAGGTCCTGGGCTGGGCACTCACCCCTTTCATCAGACTGCAGCTGTGCCTCCAAGTCTTCAGGGGATACATAGAATTCTGTCTCCTCACCCTCAGGTGCCTTGGGCTTGCATTTCCCACAGCAGCAGTTAAAGCAACAGCACAAACAGCAGCAGCAGTAGCAGCAGGTGAGGAGGCCACAGACGACAAACAGGGCCTGGGAGAGAGAATACTGACTGGCACTGTGCAGCCTCAAGGGCCCAGGCCATACCACAAGACCCTCCCTGGAGAAGATAAGTCAAGAGCTGCAGTGTATATAACTAATGCTAAGGGTATCTTTCAGGAAAGGGCTGTAGATAGGAGGGAACTTGAAGGGTAAAACAGGAGAAGCAGAAGTAATAAAAAGTAATTTGTAAAGATGGGACTGAGCACAAGCCATGAGGTTCTCCTGGTCTGACGACCTCTCTGGAATCAGAAAAGTTTAATTTTTCCTTTTCTCTTCTATTTCTTTTTATTCAAATGTCGGCCAGAGCTTAAGTATGTTTCCTCCTTTAAGTCCAAAGCATGGTACTCCCAGTGCAACTGACCCTCCACGCTGAACTCAAATGGCATGGTTCTCTCCTTTAGTTTCCACTTACAAAATCTCTAATGGACTTCTCTCTAAAACTATAAAGACTGAAGACTAACCAGTAAAAGCCCAAAAATCACAAAATCAGGCTACCTACACCTAAGAACTACAAGATAGTTTACTCTGACTTGGTATAAGGCTAACATGATGGAAGCAAAAAGGGCCATTAAATAAACGAGGGATGTTAGGCAAAGAGTTTCTAAAGTAAGGTTTTAAGTCTCCATGCTAACAAAAAGCCTGTCCACACATATCTCAATCTTTTTAATAAGCTGGCACCATGCATCAGAGACAATCCTGTTGATGTAAACAGTTCTGCTCCATGTATGCTGTGTGCTGTGCTTGCCATGAACAGGCCAGCGTAACAGTTGCAGAACATATAGAAGACAGACCCAGGCTAGAACCCATGTAAAGGGATTAAGGAACAGGTCTTTCAATGTTTGTAGTCCTACTATGAAGTAGAATTTCCAATGCCTTCAGTGTGGCAGCTCACCTTGGCCCACCAGCTGGAGAGTACGAAGTAGGTGTTGACGTTCTCCTCCCCAAACTGCTCAGCCACATAGAGCCCCAGGGAGCCATACTTGTCATAAATGTTTCTTTTCGTGGCATCTGTCAGGATGGCGTGGGCGTTGTTAATCTCCTTAAACTTGTCTGCAGCCTCTGGGTTATCAGGGTTCTTGTCAGGGTGGTATTTCAGGGCCAGCTTCCTGTAACCAAAACCATTTCCTGGCTCTACCTTGGTCTTACATTTCTCATTCATCCACCAGAGTCCAAGGGAAGAGATACTTACCCATTAGCATCTCGTTTGTCAACACTCTAGAGATCTGGCTCATCAGAGTCTCTGTAATTGCTTTAGGATAACCCTTTCTACTAGGAAACACCTCCAAGGGTGCGTCCTGAGGTACAGTAAGGTACATTAAGGTAGAGTACGGGGTAGGCACAGTTTATAGCACTCACTCCTGCTAACCCCTAGTGTCCTGGCATGCTAACTGCACATCTGAAAAATAAGGTGATGGCACAGAAAAGTATAGTATTGATAATTTAGAACAACACAAGTAGAGGACCCCAGGAACATCTAAGGTGAAAATGCCCCACCCTCTTTCTGGGTTAATGTATGATATTATACCCAAGAGATACATTCTTCAAATCCAGTCAAGCAGCAATGACAGGATAAAAAAAGACCCCATCACTGTCTTAAAATACATCATTTAACACTTTAAATGTTACGCTCAGGGTTCATATCTTGACCCTGTGGTCTGGGGAGACTTGGCAATATCCTTTAAGTGTGTTCACTTTCTGCTGCTAGAGAACATCAGTGTAACAGTTTTGTTGTTGTTTGAGAAAGGGTCTCTCTACATAATCCTGGCTGTTCTAGAATTCACTACTTAGACCAGGCTGGCCTCACTCACAGATATCCTTCTGCCTCTGCATCCCAAATGCTAGAATTAAAGGCATTTGCTACCATGCATGGCCAGTGTAGAAGTTTTAAGTCTGAGGACTATGAACATATGAACATAAGGATAAAATGCAACTGTTAAAGAGTCTGTCAAGAAAAACGTATGCCATGGTTCTTATTAAATTATACAAGAAGCCATATGAGGATTTGTGTTCTTCCAGGTTAACACAGTTGCTTACCGATAGGACTTTTTAATGTCATCCGAGGTTGCATTCTTGTCCAGTCCAAGAACATGGTATAACGATTCCCCGGAAGTAGAGAGTGAGCGCTGCCTCTGGTCAGCCATGTTAGGTTAGTCTACAAGAGAAGATAAAGGAAAATATGGAGAAAATGACAAAACCTGGGCCCGAGAGACGTGATAAGGGCACTGCTGTCATGCTTGACAAGTTAAATTCGACTCTCAAAATTCATATGGTAGAAGAGAAGACGTAACACCTAAAAGTTAGCTCAAGGGTGCTGTGCTATGTGTCCCTTTCCCACTCCACAAGTAAATATGTGGGGGCTGGTATCTATACTATATATGAAATGTTGCAACTATTTAAACAGGGTTCAGAAAACTGAAAATGTGTTAAAATTTAAAGAAAAAAAGGAAAAAATTCTGAATGTGGTGGTATATGCCTGTAATCCCAGTTATGTGGGAGGCTGAGGCAAAAGGATCTGGAGTTAGAGACCCACAAAAAGAAAACCTTATAGAAATGAAATAATAAAATATGAACAAAATGAATCAATCATGATGAAAATATTTTATGAGCTTTTCAGAAGATACTTCAGCAGCTGCCAACGAAACCCTGAAACCCAGAACACACGTTTAAGTTACTTGGGCATTTTTATTTTCACTAGGCACTTACTTTAGCTGGAGTACACATGGTTGTTAGCCACCCAACATGGATGCTGGAAATTTAACTTGGGTCCTCTCTGCAACAGCAGTACAAACAACTACTGAGCCTTTTCTCCAGCCCCAACCTTATCCGTCTTTTAATATAACCCCTTATTTGTAACCTTCAAAGTATCTTTTCTGAGGCACCAAACCGAGACTACCTGTAATCCCTGAAACCAAGCTAACAGCTATAACCTGGTGCAGACCCATGCAGGCCCTGTGCTTGCTATTTCAGTCTGTGAGCCCATGTGAGCTCTGCTTAGCTAATTCAGTCTGATACGCTCTCTCGGTCTCCTCCAGCTCCTCTGACTCCTACAGTCTTTCCACCCTCTCTTCCTCAGGGTTGCCTTATCTCTGAGGAAGGGACCCAATGGAGATCTCCAATCCAGACTCTTTCATAGCATAATGTGGGTCTCTGCACTCGCTCTGTCTGATAATGACTGGACAAGGCACAAATCTATGAGCATAGCAGAATATTTTATGAATCATTTCATCTGCACCTCCTCTAAGACAAACAAACAAAAAGCAAACATTTATGCATTCTTTCATTCACTCAGTTTTTTTGAAAAAGGGTTTCTCTGTGTGCAGTCCTTGCAGCCCTGGACCACCTTTGTAGACCAGGTTGGCCTCAAACTCAGAGATCCACCTGCCTAACTCTGCCCCCTAAGTGGTGGGATTAAAGACCACCTAGCTTAAATAAATAAATAAAATTAAAAGGAAGATGGCTCAGTGGTTAAAGGATATTTACTACTTACTCTTCCAGAGGATCCACGTACAATTCTTACCACCCATATTGGGCAGCTCGTAGCTGCCTAACTCCAGGTGGCCTCTTAGGACACCTGAGCACACACACAGCATATATTTACACAGAGATATGTACATAAGTAAAAATTTAAAAGAGTTGTGGATTTAGCTTAATGGCAGACTATTATTAGCCTAGCATGTGTTCAATCTCCAGTGCTGCAAAACCAACCAACCAACTAAAACTAAACAACAACCACATATGGTCGTTCCTACTCAACACTGTTATCCAGAGCAACTAGACAGGTGGAAGAAATAAAGTTCATAAAATGGAAAAGGAAAAATGAAAGTTGTCCCTGTCTACAGATACAATTTAAATCAAGAATTGGTCCTCTCCCCCATCCATGTGGATCCTGAAAGTCAAAATCAAGATGGTCATCAGGCCTGGTGGCAAACGGTTTTGCTCACTGAGCCATCTAGCTGGCTTCAACATAATTTTATTTTTAAATTATTATTATTGTTTTGTTTTTCAAAACAAAGTTTCTCTGTGTATCCCTGGCTATCCTGGAACTCGCACTGTAGACCAAACTGGCCTCAAACTCAGAGATCTGCTTGCCTCTGACTCCTGACTGATGGATTAAAGGTATGTCCTATCTCTGGCCAGCTCATAATTTTATATATAAAAAATTAAAATTAGACACAAAAGTCTAATAAAAAAATCAGTAGCACTTTTATATATTAATAACAAACTTGGTAAGGTAACTTAAAAAAAAAAAAAAAAAAAAAAACCCAAAAACTAGTACAAAGCCTTGGGTTCAATCCCTAGCACCAAGGGCGGAGGAGGAACCAAAAAAAAAACCAACTCAGGAACAAACTGAACCAAGAATGTAAATGATCTCTATAATGAAAATGGTAAAACACAGATGAAAGAAACTAAAGAGAACACATACACAAACATGGAAAAACGTCTTAAATTCATTGATTGGAAAGATTGCAATCTCAAAAGCAGTCATCATAGAAATAGAAAAAAAGCAATTCTAAATTCACACAGAATCGCAGAAGACCCTGAGTAGCCAAAGCAACTTGATCAGAAAGATCAAACCTACAGGTATCACATTTCCCAACCACAAGACAAACTACAAGTCAGGTGATGGTGATGCACAACATGCAGGAGAATCCATCAGTTAGAGGCCAGCCTGGTCTATAAAGAGAAACACTGTCTCAAAAAACCAAAAACCAAACCAAAACCAAAAAACCACAAAGCTAGGGTAACCAAAATAGCAACATACTGGCTTATATAAAAAAAATCAATACAGGGGCTCGAGAGATGGCTCAGCGGTTAAGAGCACTGAGTGCTCTTCCAGAGGTTCTGAGTGAGTTCAATTCCCAGCAACCACATGGTGGCTCTCAACCATGGGATCTTATACCCTCTTCTGGTGTGTCTGAAGACAGCTACAGTGTATTCATCATATAAATAAAAATAAAATTAAAAAAAAAATCAATACAGAGAACCATGAACAAATAGGGGACAGAAATAAATCTATACATCATCACACTGACTTTGACAAAAGAAAAGTTTATTTTGGATTAGTTTCAGGGGATACACTATTATGGTCAGGAAGGCGTGGCAGCGTAGCACAAGTGGCTGTCATACACACTGGAGTGAGGAAGTAGTTTCAGGGGATACACTGTTATGGTCAGGAAGGCGTGGCAGCGCAGCACGAGTGGCCATCACACACACTGGAGTGAGGAAGCACAAGTGCTGATGCCCAGCTCTCCCCCTTTCCGTCTGAGACTCCAGTCTATGGGACGGTGCTAACCACATTTAGGCATACCTTCCCTTCTATAAATTAAACCTTTCTGCAAACACCCTCAAAGATATATCCAGAAGTATGTTTCCATTGTGATTCTAAATACAGAAAGCTGTCAATGAAGTTTAACCACTGAAGTTGTAAAAAACATACCAGAGGAATAGCAGTCTTCTTCAACACTGTGCTAGGAAAACTGGATGTAATATATAGAAGAATCCCTATTTTCAAAATCCTTAAATCGTGCCATGGTGGTGCACGCCTTTAATCCCTGCACTCGGGAAGCAGAGGCAGGTGGATCTCTGAGTTCAAGGCCGGCCAGCCCCTGGTTTACAGAGTGAGTTCCAGAACAGCCAGGGCTATACAGAGAAACCTTGTCTCAAAAGATCCCTCCCCCCACCCCACCCCCAAAAAAGAGCAAAAGCAAAATAAACCAGACTCAAAATCCTTAAATCCACATTTTCTCACCATATATAAAAATCAACTCAAAATAAATCAGACCTAAATATAAGGCCTATAACTAAGAAACCACTAGAAGGCCTAGAGAGATGACTCAATGAGTAAAGTGCTTGCTATACAGCATGAGGACCTACGTTGAGCTCCTCAGCAACCATATGAAAATTATCTCAGCAGCACACAACTCAGCACTGGGAGGTGAAGAGAGATGGACCCTAGCACCTCATCCAGCAGCCAGTCTAGCCAAACAGCTTCTCTAATAAGAGATTAATTCTCAAAAAATGAGGTGGAGAAACAATTGAAGAAGACATCCCAACATCAACCTTTGGTCTCTATATGTTTTTGCAAAGAGTGTGTGCGCATACAGCTACTATAAGAAAACAGCCAGGAGCAGTGGTGGCACCCGCCTTTAATCCCAGCACTTGGGAGGCAGAGGCAAGTGGATTTCTGAGTTCAAGGCCAGCCTGGTCTACAGAGTAAGTTCCAGGACAGCCAGGGCTATACAGAAAAACCCTGTCTTGAAAAACCAAAAACCAAAAAAATAAAAAAGAAAACATGCCAGGCAGTGGTGGTGTGCACCTTTAATCCCAGCACTGGGGAGGCAGATCTCTGAGTTTGAGGTCAGCCTGGCTTACAAAGCAAGTTCCAGAACAGCCAGGGCTACAGAGAAACCCTATCTCAGAAAAGAAAAAAGAAAAAGAAAACACATGTGGAAACCCTTTCAGGCAACAGTAATATGTATAGACAATGGTTTTTTGATCGAACACCAAAATCAAAACAAAAGTCAAGTGTAGTGGAACATGACTCTGATTCTACTATTAGCAGAGGCAGAGGCAGATTTTACTGAGTTCCAGGCTATGAGTTCTATGTTGTGAGTTCTAGGCCAACCAGAACTATGTAGGGAGACTGTCTCTCCCCCCCCCCCCCAAAAAAAAATCAACCCCACATCCAGGAAAAAAAAAAAAAAAATCCAGACCAGAAAAGGAACTCAAGGAACTCAAGAGCAAAAATTAACCTTTAAATTAAGCAAATAATCTGAATAGATTTTTTACTTACATATTTTGAAACAGGGTCTCACTACCTGGATGGCCTGAAACTTGCTTTGTAGACCCACCTTCTCACACTTTCCCAAGTCCTGGGTTAAAAGTATACACCTTTACATCTAGTTTGAATAGATTTAGCACCTTTTATTTGTATATGTGCATGTGTGCACACTTCTGAGTTCATGAGTAGTAATTATAAACATTTATCAGCTTATTTTTATGTAATAGCCTATAATGATACATTGATTCTTAGACTGGACTTGAGTTTATATAACTACATATCCCCTCATTTTCCAGATGGTGGAGCTTCAGTTATTAGCAGCTCCTGGGCCTAAATTCTGAGGGGGAAAAAATTGAACCTAGAATTCTATTACTAACCAAGTGTTAGGTAAAGGGCAGGAGTTGGAGAAGAGTACTGCCTTTGTTCCATATAAAACCATCATTTGAGGAAGTACTTCAAGAAAATGAGGAAGAAATCAAGACCAAAAGACACAGCAGACTAAGAGTAAAGTATCTGAACCTGCTACAGGAAGCAGGAGGCTGACAAGAGCCATGCCAATTCACCTACAGCATGAAACCACATGTCACAGGGTTAAATCTTTAGTACCACAAATAATTACAAAAATAGGAGTGATCTAAGGATACTATACTCATGATGAATGAAAATTCTCTACAACAAAAACTACAATGTAAAAAAATAGTTAACTACATGGAAATGCTATAAATACAAGTTGGACATACACTCATCAGACTTCACTTCACAGTAGGATGCAGGTCACAGAGCAACCAAAGAAACAAACAAACACCTCCTCCAGATTCTGAAGATAATAAACAGCGTGAAGAACAAAAAGGAAAAAAGATTTTAAAAACTGAAGCAGGCCTTTAATCCCAGCACTTGGGAGGCAGAGGCAGGCGGATTTCTGAGTTCGAGGCCAGCCTGGTCTATAGAGTGAGTTCCAGGACAGCCAGGGCTACACAGAGAAACCCTGTCTGGAAAAAAACAAAACAAAACAAAACAAAAAAAACCCCAAAAAACTGAAGCAGGGCATAGTACTGTATGCCTATAAAACTGGCACCTGAAACCAATGTAAAAGGAGGAATACTAGCCTGGATGAGGCATAGACTTTGTCTCAAAACATAAATAAGTAAAATGAGGACAAAGCCTTGGTACCCAATGAGACAACCAGAAAACCCAACATTAACATAACTGGAGTCCAAGAGAAAATAATGCCAACAAGACTTGGTTAAAAATAATGGCCCAGTAGGGAAACAGGCAGGTGGATCTCTGTGAATTCAAGGGCAGCCTGGTCTACATAGTGATACCAAGCCAGCCAGGGATAAACAGATGAGAAACTGCAGCTTTATTTTTATGGATGAAGGTTTATTAGAGCTGATAGTTCACGGCTACAGTTCTTCATTTCAGGAAAGTCATAAGCAGTAGGAGCCTGAGGCAGCTAATCATATTACAAATGCAGACAAGCTGAAAGCCATGAGTGCCTATGCTCAGCTCACTTTCTCCTTTTTAGGGCACAGGATAGGATTCCAGCACAGGATAGGATTCCAGCCCAGAAAAAATGGCCCCTCCCTCAAGTAAACTAATCAGTATAATCTCTCACAGGCATGCCCAGAAGCTAAATAATCCCTCACAGGTGTCCCTCAAGGCTCTTCCTTAATTTCAAAATTTAAATTTCGAGACATATACTAGCAGACTTACCATCTTTATCATTTCAATGATACAATATAGCAATGTTAATCACAGACACATTGCTATGCAACAGCTATATTATAAATCTTTTTTTTTTTTTTTGCAGGGCATTGCGTCCCAAACCTTTATAATCCCAGCACTGGAGAGGCAGAAGCAGACAAAACTTTGAGTTCCAGGCTAGACAGGGATATGCAGTGATACCCTGTGGAAGGAAGGGAGGGAGGGAAGGAGAAAGCACAACCATTAAGAGAAAAGAAAGAAGGAAAGAAAGAAATTCTTAAACCTTCTTAAATTTATCAGTGATGCCCTTCCCCCTAGTTTTTCTTCAAGAACTCCTTCTGAAGCAGCAGTTATCATCAACCTGTGGGTCTCAACTTTTTGGAAGTCAACACTTTGGCCTCACCTAAGACTATCAGAAAACAGATACTTACATTACAATCTGTAATGGTAGTAGACTGTTATGTTATGAAGCAGCAACAAAAATAATTTTATGGTTTATGAGGAACTGTATTAAAGGGTCACAGTGCAGCAACAGGAAGGTTGAGAATCACTGTTCTAGAAGGAGAAAGAATTAAACCACCTAGAGTGAAGATAAACTTTCAGTAATCTGGTGGCAGGGCTACTTAATTACAGACTTGACTGTTAATCATTCTACTTATAGTAAATACTGTCTTTAAAAAATGGGTGGTGGTGCATTCCTTTAATCCCAGCACTCAGGAGGCAAAGGCAGGTGGGTCTCTCTGTGAGTTATAGGCCAACCTGGTCTAGTTCTAGGACAGCCAGAGCCTAATGTCAAAACCATTACTGTCCCATGGCAGGAGACAGAGGCCAACCTTATTTCTGAGTGACATCTCAAGACCTGGAAGTGCACACAGATGATCCATCTTTCCCGAGAACCTTAAGGCCCCTATGCCTTCCCCCTCACAAGTGAAGTCTTTCTGAATGAGAGGCTATTTTGCTCTACTTTCCTCCTCATCCTTTATACTCTGAAAATACAAGTCTGTCTCCAAAAACTTGCAACAAAACCCACAAATGCTCATATTTTTATACACATCATTAAAACAATCTTTAAACTGTACATATTTGTTATTTATTTGAGTGTGCATTTGTGAAGGTCAGAGGACAACTTGTGAGTCAGTTTTCTCTTTAGTTTTGGGGACCAAACTCTGGTCAACAGACTTGGTGGCATGTGACTTTGCCTGCTGAAGCAAACTGTTGGATCCTGAACAATCTTGTTTTTAGTTTTTTCAAGACAGGGTTTCTGTGTGTACCGCTGGCTGCCCTGGAACTCACTCTGTAGACCAGGCTGACCTCAAAATTCAAAGAGCTCTGCCTGCCTCTGCCTCCTGAGTGTTGGATTTAAAAAGCTATGTGCCACCATCTCTCAGCAAGCAATCAAGTTTTTGTTGTTGTTTTTTGTTTTGTTTTGTTTTTTCGAGACAGGGTTTCTCTGTGTAGCCCTGGCTGTCCTGGAACTCATTCTGTAGACCAGCTTGGCCTCGAACTCAGAAATCCACCTACCTCTGCCTCCTGAGTGCTGGGATTAAAGGCGTGCGCCACCACTGCCCGGCAATCATATTTTAATAAAAGAATTCTATCATGGATAACAAAGAGGGTGGTGTAGAGAGAATCTCTTGAGTACTTCCTGTCAATAATAAGCTGATGGCCAATGAGCTGAGGCAGGATTTGAAGGTGGGACATTTGTCAGAGAGGAATTCTGGGAAAGAGTCAAGAGTGGGAGATTTTGCCCCAGACTCAGTGGAGACAAATGAACGAAACTGAATGAGAGGTAACTAGTTGTATGGCAAACATAGACTACAATAAACGGGTTCAGTAAGGTTACAAGCTGGTCAGGGAACGAGACAAATGCTTAGGTATTCATTCATAAAAAATTAAGTCTCAGAGACGTTATTCTGGGACGAGGATAGGTAGAAAAACTTGTGGATACATTTGATGTACCATATGTGGGGCATAGAATCCAAGCTTAGAAAAGTCCCAGGTAAGAGACAACACACCCCTGTCCCTTTAAGAGATAGTCAGCCAGCTGCTGGGTAGATACAGGGAACTAAAGCAAATGTAGTTCATAGGTGCAGCTTCTTGACCAGCTGAACTACACGGCCGGGGAAGCCTTGTGCTCCCAAGGCTGTGAAATAGACACTGGCAGCTGAGGCTGCATAGACCAGCTCCCAGCTGCTCAGGCTCAGCTCTCAGAAGGAGTGACATGCTGGGGTCTGGAGCCACCTTCCAGAGTAGGCAGAAATCAGAGAGCAGCCCCGGCCCCCATAGGCCCCTCTAAAAGCTTACCCAAGAGGGTGGAGCCAGGAGCCAGCAGTTTGTTGTAAAGAGCTGAGGCTGCAGACGCCAACTACAGACTCTGGCCCAAGGAACTTGCTCCCTCACCTAGTGGGCCCAACAACTTCCCAGAGCAGGGAAAGGGTTGGGTATTTGGTGAGGTGCAACTCCCAGTTAAACCCCACAAACGTAGGACTTGGCTGAGGCCAGCTTTAGACGCCTCTTCCCGGTGAGAGAAAAAGGGGTGGGGCTAGTCACAGCATGGGACGCCAGACACAGATTGAGAGAACACAAAAAATCCAAGCACAGACAAACTTCGGATCAGGTAAAAAATGTTCAAAATTATGCTCTAATGCTAAAAAGGCAAGAAACTGAGTATAAAAAGTCATAGATATAATTTGAAATTGACAAACTTAAAGAATAAGACACATAAAGATGAAAAGCACAATAACAGAGCTTCTGGATATACTGCCACTTGAAAGAAACAAAAAAGAGATAAAAGATCTGAGATAAAAACATTACAAATTATGATTATTATCATGCTGGTAACCCTTATCTTGGTCATCATAGTGGTTTTCTGTGCCTTCTCAAAGAAAAGGGCTTTAGAGATACAAGAAAAATAATAAAAAGTTGAGAGAGGTCTTAGAATGAAATTTTTAAAAATTTATAAATAAAAATAAGGAAAATACTAAGATAGTAGAGATACAAAGAAAAGAGAAATGTGAAAAATGGGGACAGGCCTAAGAGAAATTAGAAGAAATTGTAAATAAAAATAGGAAATAAACCTAAGATAAGAAACAGAATAAGGCCAGAGTCTACTGCACCGTCATATAATGAACAAGGGTGGGGAAACAGGAAAAGGACTTGGACTGTTTACTCAGATTATGCAAGGTCCAAGAAAAATAATCACTGACTTTTTATGAAAATTGACTTCAGCTACAGATAGAAGGATATCATATCCACAAACAAGAAAAGCATTGACTGAATCTTTAGCTTTCAAAAATGCTAATGCTGAATGCAAAAAGGTAATCAGGCCATTAAAGGAAAGATCAGCATCAAGAGATTAATGGATTAGAAATACAGGTGATATTGGATCTCATTCATATGCTATGACTTCATTAGATGTGATCAAAAAAGGTTTTGAAAAAAATCCAAAACACCAGATGTTTAATTGTGGTAAGAAGGTTCATTTCAAAGGGATTGTAGGCAAGGTGTTCCTAGAAACAATGGTTTTTTTTTCCTTAGAGATTATTCAAAGGGAAGGCCTCTCAGCCTTCTGGTGTATGCAGAAAGTGTGGCAAAGGCAACATTGGACTAGTGAATGTAGATCAACAAGAGACAGACATTAGTTTGGTTATACAGTCCAAACTAACTTATAAAAGAAAAAAATAGATGCTTTACCTGCTGGAACAGAAAGCAGAAAATCATCTTTAGCTATTCTGCATATTACACATCCCATTCATATATTAATGAAGAAATGTATACTACCTGTTAAAATTTGTATGTTTACAGACACACTTCCAATGAAGTTAAAGTTCCAATGACAAGATTAGCCCTAAAGAATGCTGAGATCTATTTATTCCAGCATCCTGCTTCATCTTACCCCAGACTGCTGCAGTAGCGTTTCATCATAACTTGCTTCCATCGCGGCTCTAAAGCTGCGTAGTCCAGGTGGTCTAGCCTTGCACACTGTTCCAGTAAGTACTTCATTTAATCTCTGCATTTTCCCATCACTCAAACTGACAACAAATGTCACAGCTAGTCTTCTTAAGACTAGCCAATATCCAAACTTTCTTTGGGCCCCCCCAAAAGAAAACAACAGCAGGAAGCAATTTTAGGAGAATGAAGCCCCTATTCCCAAGTGGGATGGGTGGCTTTTGGTCATTCTTTGGATGTAGATATTTGTAGTCATTTAAAGGAGATTGGTTAATTGTTAATGGTCTTGGTCAGGGAGAAAATGAAGGGAGGTTAGAGTCAGGGATGTCTTTTCTTTTCTCTATCATTTTTTCCTGCCCTATCTAGTGTTAGGGGAAAAGGGATGGTAAGATAAGAATAGATTATTGAATCTACTTTTAGACCAAAGAGCATGATTAAGCCAATATTTTACATTTAGTATGGACTTTGTATATTGATACAAATTTAAGGTTATATTTTGTGTGTGTGTGTGTGTGTGTGTGTGTGTGTGTGTGTGTGTGTGTGTGTGTAACCCTAACTCTTGTTCAAGGTATTGTACCTATTTCTTAGAAATCCAATGTTCGGGCTGGAGAGATGGCTCAGTGGTTAAGAGCACCCACTGACTGCTCTTCCAGAGGTCCTGAGTTCAATTTCCAGCAACCACATGGTGGCTCACAACCATCTGTAACGCAATCCAATGCCCTCTTCTGGTGTGTCTGAAGATGACAACGGCATACTCATATACATAAAATAAATAAATCTTAAAAAGCTATCACAAACTTTTTAAGGTAATTAAGAAATACAAGTTAATCAGTCAATCAAACTCATGGTCATAATAGATACTAGTTTAGTTAATTATAGAAACAAGTTTCATTTAGCTTCCTATAGATGTTTTCAAAGTTAAGCAGATAGTAGATGGCTAGTAACAAACAATCCAGATATACCATAGTCAGACAGATGGTCTTAAGAAACCTCAGAGATCTACAGAATATGGAATTTAAAGATGTTTCATTGAAGAACCTCCATATGGAGTTTGTTTCATGTGTGGTAAGCTAGCACTGGGCAAGAAAATGCCCTTGCTTCAACTACAGACAAAATGCTGTTCCAAATGGACAAACAAGATGCAGAGAAGTCAACTGCCAAACTTTACAAGGACAAGGTAGGCAAGTCCTTCATAATTCCTGCTTCACAGAAAAATCTTTCAGGTATTCTGGGCCAGAAGGCTGAAGATGAGGCTCCAACAACTCAGAGAAAACTTGGGGTGACTGTCCAGGTAGCCAACAATCTGTCATTTCTACAGTTTTGGAAGCTGCTTGCTCTGCACTTCCTGCACACTGAGGTAATATTTATTCCTCCTCAGGTATCTGATGGGGTTGAAGACTAGATAGTCATAGTCTCACAATTAAGTTTTAAGTTTAGGATTTAAGAAAATGTTTTAAAGTCTAAAAAGATATCTTTAGGTATGTAATGCACGTTATGATAGAAAGTGATTTAAGTACAGAATTTTGGACTCACCAAGATAGGATAGATAATGGAATGCTTTCTCCAAGGTTGCCAAATACAAATGGATTGGACATTGTGACTGTAATTCTTTTTTTTTGGTTTTTCCGAGACAGGGTTTCTCTGTGTAACCCTGGCTGTCTTGGAACTCACTCTGTAGACCAGGTTGGCCTTGAACTCAGAAATCCGCCTGCCTCTGCCTCCCAAGTGCTGGGATTAAAAGGCGTGCGCCACCACTGTGACTGTAATTCTTACCTGATAGTTTTTGTAACGGTTCTTATTGAATATAGTTTATTATGTTAGAGAAAGAGCCTTTTATTGACCAAAAGGGGAGAGATTAAAGAGAATCTCTTATGTATTCTGTAGGAGAATTACCTGTCAATAAAAAGCTGATGGCCAATGAGCTTAGACAGGATCAGAAGGTGGACCATCCAGCAGAGAGAGATAGGATTCTGGGAAAGAGTCAAGGGCAGGAGATTTCGCCCTGTACTTGGAAACTGGAGGTAACTAGCCATGTGGCAGACAGAATACAATAAATGGCCTATATAAGTTACGAGCTAGTCAGGGAACAAGACAAAATTTATGGCCTAGGCATTTATTCATAAATAATTAAGTCTCAGAGTCAGTATTTGAGAACAAAGAGGCGAGGTAGAAAAGCCTGTGGCTATAAGGGGGTACAAAACAACTATGAGGCAAACCCTATGAATCATATCCCGCCGGGCAGTGGTGGCACACGCCTTTAATCCCAGCACTTGGGAGGCAGAGGCAGGCGGATTTCTGAGTTCGAGGCCAGCCTGGTCCATACAGTGAGTTCCAGGACAGCCAGGGCTACACAGAGAAACCCTGTCTCGGGGGAAAAAAAACCAAAAAAACAAAAAACAAACCAAAAAAAAACAAAAACAAAAACAAAAAACCAAAACCAAAACAACAACAACAAAAAAACAAACCAATGAATCATATCCCAAAGTTTTAGGTTACTAGCTTTTAAGGACTAAAATCTAAAGAGCAATAATCAACAGTGAAGTCTTTGGCAGGTGTGGAGAAAGCCTTTAATGGCTGGGAGAATTCAATTGTAAGTTTGGTGGTGTTTACCTGAAATCCCAATACTTGAAAGGCTTGAATAGTGAGAGCTGGAGGCCAACCTGGGCTACACAGTAAAATCTTGTATCAAAAGAACACAAAACAACTCTCATAGCTTCACTGATGTACTTCTAGCTTCCCCTTGCTTACGTCAAGCTATTCCAGGATCGGGGTTAGACATGTATAGCTCTGAAAGCCACTGACCAGCCATGCTTAAAAGGATAATAAGTGCCCAGAGAAAAGACACTGATCACAAAGTTAATGCATCCTGTTTGAAAAGTCTGAAGAGACATTAAGTCCAGAATCTCCCGCCTTCAAAATGGTTTTTGTGTATATGTGGACAAAGCAGGTTCTTATACTATTCTGTGAGCAGGCACAGGAGCTTGTAACTTGAAAGATGCTAGCTGAACCTAGCAAGAGAGATGGCTCAACACCTAATTGCTCTGGCTGAGGACCCAGTTTGGTTCCTTGGTACAGAAGTGTAACTGTGATAAAAGGCTTTTAACGGCCTAGGGAGGAAGGACTATCATAAAAAGGATAGAGAACAGAGCCAAGGATGAAAATGTTACTTTTTTGGTGTGACAAAATGCCTAACAAGAGCCATTTCTGGAAGGAGATTTTGATTCACAGTTTAAGTGTACAGTCCATCATTTTTTTGAAAATCAAGATAGCAGGAGCAAGAACAGCTAGTCAGCCAGGCAGTGGTGGCGCCTTTAATCCCAGCACTCGGGAGGCAGAGGCAGGTGGATTTCTGAGTTCGAGGCCAGCCTGGTCTACAGAGTGAGTTCCAGGACAGCCAGGGCTATACAGAGAAACCCTGTCTCGAAAAACCAAAAAAAAAAAAAAAAAAAAAAAAAAAAAAGAACAGCTAGACACTCGCATTCATAGAAAGCAGAGAACAAAAACGGGTGGTACTTGGTGCTCAGCTTGCTTTCTTCTTTTTACTAAGTCTAGGACCCTAGCCCATTAAATGGTGCTGGCTCGCTCTTAGGGTGGGTCTTCCCACCTTAATTAACCCAATCTAAAAACTACTCCTTTACAGACATGCCCAGAGATCTGTCTCCTAAATGAATCTTGAACCTATCCAGCTGATAATCAATATTAACTATAACAGAGAGGAAGAGAGAGCACACATGTGTTGATGGACTAATACAAGGTGATTTCACATAAAGATGTAAAGGAAAGGAGCAACAAACTACAGGAAGTGTGATGGTGATGAGGGCATAGAGGATAAGCTGCAAACACTACTGTGAGAACGTAACAGTGACGAGACAGGCAGGTTACTATTCTCTGCCTTATGTACTTTTGGCCCACAATAGAAGAAAAGCTCTGCTGAAATTTAATTACTAAAAATGCAATACAATGATGCTATTCCTAATTTTCTGTAGAATCTTTAACTAAAATCCATGCTGTAGTACCTGAAAATCAGCTGCCAACTAGAGTGTGAGGTAGCCAATAACTTAGAACACAGTAAAACCAGAGCCTTTCAAGTAATAGTAAGCCTTTCTGCTTGGTCACAAAACCACCAAGAACCTATGTGACTACCTGGAGACAAGAATCATTCCCTAAGGGAATGGGATCTGGACTATAGAAAGGAAAAAGTGAGCTAAGTACAAGCATGAAGTTAATGCATAGTCTCTACTCTTGACTGTGCACAGGACTGGCTGCTTCAAGTTCCTGCCACCATGATTTCTGAAAAATGTGAACTACAACCTTGAATTGTGAGCTAAATAAACCCCTTCTCCCTTAAGTTGCTCTTGCTAGGATATTTTACCACAGCAACAGGAAACAAAACTAAGATATACAGCATTCAAATCTTTAACTGCAAATAACATATACACTTATAAAAATACTTATGACTGTTAGTGTGGTAATATACACTGTAATTTCAGCACCTGAGGGATGCTAAGGCTGAGTAGAATCCCAAGATCAACACCAACCTAGGCTACTTAGCAAAACTCTGTCTCAAAATATAAGACAACTGTCTTAGAGTTTTAAGGCTGTGAACAGACCATTACCAAGGCAACTCTTATAAGGACAACATTTAATTGGGGCTAGCTTACAGGTTCAGAGTTTCAGTCCATTATCATCAAGGCAGCATTCAGGCAGGCATGGTGCAGGAAGAGCTGAGAGTTCTACATCTTCATTAGAAGGCTGCTAGTGGAAGACTCACTTCCAGTCATCTAGGATGAGGGTCTTAAAAGACCATGCTCACAGTGACACACTTATTCCAACAAGGCCATACCTCCAGTGCCACTCCCTGGGCCAAACATATTCAAACCATGACAACAACATAACAAACCGAAAATTCTATTAGAACAGTGTAGACTACTACATCTATTTTAAAATTCTGGGACACATGTTCAGAGCATAGCAAATGCTGCCTTCCTTTATCTTGTTCATTTGGGGATGTTGGAAACTTCACATTAAATGAAAAGCAAGAGGGTACAAGAATTCATAAAATACCATAGATGACACAGAGTGTTTTAATGAAATACATTCTGAGATAAAACTTATAGAAGTGGCAATAGTTCTGCCCTTATATCCTAGCCTGAGGCTGCTCTTCAGAGAAATTCATGTTGGATATATAGCTACTCCTTATATTCCACCTGAGGATTATCTTCAAAGAAGCAAATGAACATGCCTGACTCCCTGCAACTATTGTCAGAAACCAAGTGATCACGTCAGATCCAGCATATAACCTAGAATCAGGTATAACAACAAAAATCATGGTAAACTGAAAAGATGCCAAATTTCAAAGGGGCATTACAACACGCCATATTCCAAACAGACATACTGAAATTGAGATTTAACCAATTAAGCTTTTCTGTGTAACCATCTGCCAAGTTGCCAGGTGGATGGAGTTCTCTGAACCTTTACTGATTCAGGGTGCTGCCCATTCATAATTATTTGATCAAAATCTACTCAACCTAATTTGTCTATGGTTTTATTTCAGTAGTTTAGTGTCAGGAGTGGGGTCTAAAGTAGATGTTCCAAGAGGACAATCCTCAAACCCCCAGTCCCAGAGCCAAGTGAAGGTACTGACCAAAAGCACTATGTCCATGACTCTAAAATCAAAGAGGATCATGGGTGAGTTCCCTCTCTAAATGGAGCAACACAAATTTGTGTTTTGAGCTCGTTTACTTAAGTGGATTTTTTTTATTGAACTGCATCCAAGATTAAATAGCACATAGATAGAAGCCTCAGGTATATGCCTTTTCAAAAGGGATTTCTGCACTGCTGAGTTTGAGAACTGATACATGTAATTCTAATACTTAGGAGGCTGAGGCAGGATGATCAAGAGTTCTAGGCCAACCTTGGTTATGTAGTGAGATCTACTGAACCTCCCCCTTCCTTCCAATACAAAGACTGAGTCTCTAGGTTTTCTAGCACCAGGATGGAAATCTAAAGTTGATGGTGGCTAAGGGAAACCTGCACAAACAAGTTCTCAGACACTGTTAAGACAAACTAGAAAGATTTTGCCTCCTGGTTTTTACTGCTCAGAGACTAAAAATAACTAGGACAACTGACTACTACAGGAAAACAACTGCTTTCAGCAGTTGGGATTCAAAGATTTGCCAAATGATAGACTGATGATAGGTCAGTCATTCCTAACGGCTGCCTTCCTTGTGTTCACTGGACACTATGTTCTTTAAAAGGTCAAAGGGTAATATTTCAACTAGATCATCAAAGAAACAATGAGGGAAGCTCCACATTCAAATATAAAAGGAAGATTAAGACAAACCTTTTATTACCTTCGGTAATGAAAAGCAAGAGCGTACAAGAATATATTGTTTAAAGAAAAAGCAATTTTTGAGCTAAAGAGATGATGGCTCAGAAGTTAAAGAACATTTATTGTTCTTCCAGAAGACCTAGGTTTGATTTCCAGCACCACAAAGCAGCTAACTCACAAGCTCTGCTATCTACTGCTCTAAGGGACTTGATGCCCTCTTCTGGCCTCTGAAGGCACCAAGCACACATATGAAACAGGCAAAACACCCTTCCTTACACACAAAATAAAATTTACTTAAAGAAAAAGTAATTTTGTCTCCAAATACAATGACTGGTTGTTTTAATTTGAAAAGGGAAAATGAATATAAAAATAACAACAACAATAACCTATGAATGACAAAGTTGCAGGAGATTTACAGAAGATAAATTTTTAAAGAGCTGATGTGCACTATGCTAAGATTAGAAGAAATAGTTTGAGTTTTCCATAAAATTCAGTGAGCTGAGAGGTTAAGAGCATGCATTGCTCTTGCAGAGAACCACGGTTCAGTTTCTAGCAATTTTAAAAATTTACTTATGCTCAGGTGCTACGGGAGGCCAGAATGGAGGGATAGAGCAGTTCTCGGCGGGGGTGGGGGGGTGAGGGGTGGGAGCGGGTGGCCATGCCCAGCCCGGGGCTGCTGGAGACACAAAGCCCTCTGCAAAAAAAATACTTATGGAGTCCTTTTTTTTGTTTTGTTTTTTTTGGTTTTTCAAGACAGGGTTTCTCTGTGTAGCCCTGGCTGTCTTGGAACTCACTCTGCAGACCAGGCTGGCCTCAAACTCAGAAATCCATCTGCCTCTGCCTCCCGAGCGCTGGGATTAAAGGCGTGCGCCACCACTGCCTGGCACTTACGGAGTCTTTAATGATTTCAACCCATTAGCTAATTAGTTGTTAAATGAACAAGGACAATCATTCACAGTGACTTGTGATTTGCTTTAAATATTCTAAATTCTAGGTTTTTGTTTTTTGGGTTTTTTGATGAACTTCTCAAAATGTTTCTATCTAGGCCTTGCTATATAGTCCAAGCTGGTCTCAAACACTCAAATCTTCCACCTTAGCCTCTTGGATGGTGGAGTTGTGGGCATGTGTCACATATCCAGCCTCAAAAATCAAAATTTTAAATTAAGCTTTTTTATTGCTCTCTAACTAAGTTTAAAATTCCCCAGGTGGATCCTTAGAACATTTCAAAAAGATACTTAAATGTGTGCTGCCATGCTTCCTACCATGACGATAATGGACTGAACCTCTGAAACTATAAGCCAGCCCCAATTAAATGTTTCCTTTTTAAGAGTTGTCTTGGTCATGGTGTCTCTTTACAGCAACAGAAACCCAACTAAGACACACCTGTAATCTCAGCCATGGAAGTAACAGCCAGCAACACTGAGAAAACAAGGCCAGTGTGGGGTATAATAGACCCTGTCTCAGAAAGTGATATTAAACTTCTCTTTACAACAAAGACCATTAGAGAAAATCAACTGAAAATAAAAACAAAAACAAACAACAAACACACAACTGGTCAAAGTGCAAAGAAGAACTAACTAATGATGGGGTTTCCAGCCCAGCTAATACTCCTACAACCCACTCCTGCACCTAAGACACAAGAAACATCCTAGAAAAGGGAGTGGAAAGATTGTAAGAACCACAAGACGAGAAATCTGTTTTGTGAGTTTATCTCCTAGAAATGACAAGGAACCACTGTCTTCACCCATGATACCTCAACAATAAGGCTGCCTGAACACCACCAAGAGGAAGGAGGAGATCTCATGGGGCCCCATCCCCAGACAAAAAAATTTAAGGTAACTAAGGAATGCTGAGACAGGGATGAGCCCCGTAAGTGGTTATCTAATGCTAAGTGGTCAGCCCTGAAATCCTATATGTACAAGTAACACTAAACAGACTGTGTAGGTTGTATTTATATTGTTTGTATGCGGGTGTTAACAATAACAAAGAGAAAGAGGCCATAAATTCAAGAGGGAGTAAGGCACGGGTGTAGGTGTGGGAAAGACTGGAAGAAATAAAAGGGGAAAAAATATGTAGTTACATTTTAATTAAAAGAATAAAATCACAGCCCAGTCTACATCTACATAATGAGGTCCAGGACAACTCGGGCTACATACATACATACATCTCAAAAAAAAAAAAAAAAAAAAAAAAAAAAGGAATAAATTAGTTAAATCATATGAGAAGCACTGTCAAATTAATACTAAAATTTAGGTGGTGGTGATACAGGCCTTTAATCCCAGCACTCAGGAGGCAGAGACTGTTCTCTGTGAGCTCTAGGTCTTCCTGGTCTACACAGAGAATCTCTGTCTCAAAAACAAAAAAATAGAAAGAAAAAAAAAAAAGGGGGGGGGGGGCTGGAGAGATGGCTCAGCGGTTAAGAGCACTGACTGCTCTTCCAGAGGTCCTGAGTTCAATTCCCAGCAACCACATGGTGGCTCACAACCATCTGTAATGGGATCTGATGCCCTCTTCTGGTGTGTCTGAAGACAGCTACAGTGTACTCACATATATAAAATAAATAAATCTTAAAAAAAAAAAAAAAAAAAAAGAATACTAAAACTTATATGAGATTTATATTATTGTGCTAATAATGTGTTTCAGATATTATCGGGAATTAACAAAATATAGCAGTGCTGGTATAGCATATCATTTCATAATTCCAGCTATCTGGAAATGTTATATACTATAGAAATAATCACATTTTCTTGTCTACTGTATTATTAGTGTAATGAACCCTCAGATATTTAATCATGTCATTTAAACTAAGCCTTGACATCTACAGGTAGTTGTTAATCATAGTACTTTCTTGAACTATAACAGGTATTTCATTTTTAATGACATCCATAGAAAAGATATTATATTTTTTACTTTGAAAACATTCTAGTGAGGAGTTGACTCCAAGTTGTGCAGGGAGCTCCATGGGTATAGCTTTCATGAGTTATCACTCATGGTAGGGTAGGCTTTCCAGTGACATAGCTGCCTTTGAGTATCCATGATCCTTACGTTCTTTGAGGAAGAGGATCAGCTTCAAGAGTCTGAGAATGAGCTGGGCAGTGGTGGCGCACGCCTTTAATCCCAGCACTTGGGAGGCAGAGGCAGGCGGATTTCTGAGTTCGAGGCCAGCCTGGTCTACAGAGTGAGTTCCAGGACAGCCAGGGCTACACAGAGAAACACTGTCTCGAAAATCCAAAATAAATAAATAAATAAATAAATAAAGAGTCTGAGAATGAGAAAGTGGCTCTTTTCACCAGAGAGGTTGCTGTTATGATCGGATGCTGAACATGTGTCTTGCTACCAGTTTGAAAGCAAAGTCAACACATCAAGCAAGAAGATCAAGAGAAAGGGAAACAGACCCTAATATGCCACATTTAGAGCCAGCTTCACCTGTGCACTCATGATTTGCACAATGTCCTTTACTGTTTAACTAATGTTTTTCAGTCAGATTCACTATCCAGCCCAGGCTGGCTTTGAACTCACAATCTTTTGTGCTTCAGTCTCCTAAATTCTTAGGTTATAGGAGTATGTTGCCGCTTAGATTGGCTGATTAACTTAATAATTAATTTAGAGGTTTGAGAAAGGAGAAAAGGATTGTCCTATCTGCAGACAAAAAAATACTCACAGGATGATTTAATTAAAAGAAAAATTAAACAAAAACATACCAATGGACAGGACAAGAATTTCTAAAACTTATGCCTACTGGAAGTGGAGGCAGGAAGAGGAGTTCAAAGTCTTCCTCAGGCTACATAGCAAGTTTAAAATCAGATTGGGAAACACAAGACCCTGTCTCAAAAAATACAAAGAAAAAAGCTCAAAAAAGGAAGAAAAGTTATTGGTGGGTAAGTGCTTTATTTTTATTTTATGTGCACTGGTGCTTTGCCTGTATGTATGTCAGTGTGAAGATGCCATATACTGGAGTTACAGACAGTTGTCAGTGGCCATGTGGGTACTGGGAATTGAACCCAGGTCCTCTGGAAGAGCATTCAGTGCTCTTAACTGCTGAGCCATTTCTCCAGCCCCAGATAACTGCTTTAAAAAATGGGGGGAATGAGGGGGCTGGCTGGAAAGATGGTTTAGCAGTCAAGAGCACTTTCAGAGTACAGTGATTTGACTCCCAAGACCTACATGTCGACTCACAGCTGTATGAAACTCCAGTTCCAGTCAATCCGACATCTCTTTGCTGGTCTCCACTGGCACCAGGCACACAAAGCAGTGCATAGATATAACATCCAAAACCACAAAATAATAAACTAAAATTACTAAAATGGTTTGTACAAAACATTTGGCTTCTCAAACTCTTAGTTCTAATAATACAATAAATCATAAGTGATACAGTTCAGACACTTGCTAGATAAATTAGACACTTAAGAGAGATTTCACTCAAATGCAACCTTCAGGATATGTCTTTTGGTTCTACAGAAGTTTTCTCAGGCTGGAAGGAAGGGCAAATCTGTAACAGGGGCTAAAAGGCTTAAATCTGTCCCCCCTCCCCTCCCTTTTTTTTGGTTTTTCGAGACAGGGTTTCTCTGTGTAGCCCTGGCTGTCCTGGAACTCACTCTGTAGACCAGGCTGGCCTGGAACTCAGAAATCCGCCTGTCTCTGCCTCCCAAGTGCTGGGATTAAAGGCGTGCGCCACCACTGCCCGGCCAAATCTGTCCCCTTATGAGGTGCACCTGAGCCAAGTCTCAGGGTGCTGCTGGGCTGAACAAAAAAGCAAAAGAGTTACTACATCAGGCATTGTAGACAAAAAAAAAAAAAAAAATAGCACTGAGCAAATCTAAGGATTTACCCTTACATTTGCCCACATATCAAAAGGAAATAAAATCTGATAATGTATGTTAAAAAATAACATTTACATTCTAACAGATTTTGTCAAAGAAAAATTACAATAAAATGCACTCCTGTTTAACAGAGAATAATAGGCCTGCTAATTCCTTCCTGTATTAAGAGAAAAAGGCAGGCAACAGCACCTTCTTCCTTCACAGAACTCAGGCCACTCCTGTTGTTCCCACCCTCCACCTCACCTTCACTAGGAGTGTCAGATGAGAAGCCTCTAGACCCTTGACTCATAACGTGCCCCTTAAGGTTAGCTCAGATCGATCATACCATGAGATATCTGATTGTGTTCATCACTGGGACATATCCCACTGGATGGAAATGAACCGTCATTAAGGCAGATCTCTCTAAGATGGCCACACTTCTTCCCCAGGATAGCCTGAATGGGACACACCTGATACCATCACCCAGCAAACCCTCATTCTGATCCTCTGACTCACCAGGGTTATAACCTTATAGCCAATAGGCAAGCATTCCTTAGAACACATAAAAGAACTCCCCATATTTTATCTTGTAAAGCACTATGGTAGTGTGTGTGCATGTTTAATATTTAGCCAATAAAATCACTAACAACTCATGATAATGAGTAAGCTTCACTTACACAAATTCAAGGAATACTGACTGAGCATTAATAATATCTCACAAAATCTAAAAATACTAGTTGGGTTCAAAATATCTAGAAATAGAGATAAAGTTCTCTGCTACAAACTAAATGTCACTTGTGAAAAACATACAGTGTTTATGAAATGAAATAAAAGAACGCATACAGATTAGTGGAGAGGAAACTTGTCATGGAAGAATTTTCAGTGATCTCTCCCAAACCTAGCCTTACTCTTTTTTGGTTTTGTTTTATTTTGTTGAGACAAAGTTTTTCTGCACAACAGCTGTGTATTCTCTGGCTGTCCTGGTATCTGCTTTGTAGACCAGACTGGCCTCAAACTCACAAAGGTCCAGTGCCTCTGCTGAGATTAAAGGCAATCATAAAGATACTTTGTTTCTGTAATTTTGATATAAAATATTAATATTTGTGAAACTCAAAATTTGAAGCAATTTTTACTTGCTAAAAAAAAAAAAAAAAAAAAAAACCACCCAAAAACCTATCCTGAGGGCTAGGGTAGCTCAGTGGGTAAGAATATTTACTCTGCAAGCATATAGTCATATTTCAATCCCCAAGACCCAACCACTTTAAAAAGTCTGGCATAGTTTTGTGTACCTGTAACCCCAGCACTGGGAGCAAAGTAGATCCTATAAACTTACTAGCCAGACAGACTGAGGGAACTTCTGGGTCAGAGAGACTCAATGTAATAAGTAAGATCCTCAGAAGATGACGCCTATATCCTGTTGTAGCTTTTGTATACATACAGAAGGGTACGTTTATTTATACATACTAGTCCATGTACCATACCCACATACCTCCACAACACACACCAAATTAAATGAAAACAAAAGTCATACCTATTATGGTGGTTTAAATAGTATGGCCCCCATAGACTCATGTGTTTGAATGCTTGGCCCATAGGAGTGGCATTATAAGAAAGTATGGCCTTGTTGGAAGTGTGCCACTCTGGGGGTGGGCTATGAGGTCTCCTAAGCTCAGGCTATGTCCAGTGTGGCACACAGTCTCTCTTTGCTGCCTGTGTATCAAGATGTAGAACTCTGAGGTCCATCTCCAGCACCATGTCTGCATGCATGCTACCATGACAATAATGGACCTCTGAAACTATAAGCCAGCCCCAATTAAATGTTGTTCTTTATTAAGAGTTTCAGTGGTCATGGTGTCTCTTCACAGCAGTAAAACCCTAACCAATACACCTATTAAATATCATGTATTAAGAATAAAGAACCAGCCGGGCAGTGGTGGCACACGCCTTTAATCCCAGCACTCGGGAGGCAGAGACAGGCAGATTTCTGAGTTCGAGGCCAGCCTGGTCTACAGACTGAGTTCCAGGACAGCCAGGGCTATACAGAGAAACCCTGTCTTAAAAAAAAAAAAAAAAAAAAAAAGAATAAAGAACACAACTTTTCATTAATAAATGAAAGCAAGTTAATGCAAAGTGTCAGGAGGAGCAAAATCCACACTAAAGGTTGTTGGGTAATCCAGTCCTTAAATCTTCCTGTTTAGTCGCCAGTTATCAGATTAGCTGTTAATCCTTGTCAGGGATGCTATCGGAGGCAGCCCTGGCACAGCAGCCCAGGCCCCAAGATTAAAAATGTTTTAGGGCTAGGTTTTTTACAAAATAAGGCCATCACCATTTTTAGCATCTTTGTGATGTCTATTTAGGAAACTATCAGCAAAATGCCTTCTATTTATCATTTCTTTCATAACAGGTAGACATGATGGGAAAATTTCCCCTCATTTTACAGAGTACAGAGAGAGAGACCCAGAGACAGAAGGAGCTGTGGTGGTGTGAGTTCTAACCCTGTCCCCTTTCAGGAGGGAGAGTCTGGCAGATTCTGCGGACATACAGCTTATTAAATCCGGGTCTTGGCACATGCTCAACAACCACTCTCCTCTTATCTGCACCTTCAGTCCTGATTATTATAATTTTTAAATGCTTAATAGATCATACCTGAAAGCTTCCAGCAGCCACCATGGGAACACTAGAGGTCCTCATATGCAGAACTGATGCTTATGCTTCATTCCCATACGAACAGCTCCTAACCAGTTCCCTAAGATTTCAGGAGTTTATTTCTTTACTGGAGAAGAATAACTACTTTCATTTGCTCATAGTTTGCTCACAGCATTACACACTTCAAATCTCATACCTCATGCTTACCTCATGCTCTGCTTTCAGAAGCAAACTTCTAGAACTCTACCTTATCATACGCCTCAGCTTCACCACATCTTAGTTATTTATTCAGCAAGCACTGGTGAGCACCATGCACCTGGGTCTTAAAGGTACAACTCTGGCCAACTATGTGATACTGTAAGCTATAACAGAAGTCAGGCTCAGAAGCCTTGGGTTCAATTGAAGCTCTAAGTCTGATTCATTACATTAGATCTTCAGCAAAGAAGGTTGTCAGGGTGGGTCTACAACTACACCCAAAAGCATAATTCTCTCCAAAATGCTCTTGGGTAAAAGTGGGTAAAACTGTGCAGCATGCACCCAACACTGAACCACACATTAACAGAACTGTTCTTGATAATACAGAGAAGTCGGGCTGGTGAGATGGCCCAGCAGTTAAGAACACTAGCTGCTCTTCTAGAGGTTCTGAGTTCAATTCCTGGCAACCACCAGGTGGCTCACGGTCATCTAACTATAAAGGGATCAAATGCCCTCTCTGGCATGTAGATGTACATGAAGACAGCACACACCTACGTTTTAAAAATGCATAAATAAATTTTAAAAAGATACAGAGAAATCTAGATATTCTTCTAAACTTAGATGGGAAGGAGGCAAAGGCCTTAGAAAGAACTACAGAGTCCTTCAGTCACAAAGAAGTCTCTACTGGGTTGTCACAGCACTAGATAATGAGCTTCCAGCTAAGGGCATCAGCAACTGCTCAATCTTATGTCGCCTCAATCAGGAGGAACACAAGTTGCAAGTTAGCATGAACTGTAGCAAGATCCTGTTCACAAAAACAACCTCTCCACAACAAAGAATCAGAAGCCTTCATATCACCTTCACCTCAAGTCCTGAGACAAGCAGCCAAAGACAAAATTTCTAAAAGCCTTTTTATTGAACCAATAACCTATCTTTTAAAAACTTTTAACTCTGAAAAACCACGGATCAAAAGTTACAAAGAGCTGGCTGATGGTGGTAGCTCCTGCCTTTAGGCCCAACACTTGGAAAGCAGAGGCTGGTGGGATCTCTGAGTTCAAGGCTAGCAGTCTATAGGGCAAGCCAGAGGAAAACCTTGTTTTGAACCCCCCCCCCCCAAATACCCAAGTTGTAAAGTGATTTTACAGGGAAGTCTAAGCCATTTCTAATACCCTCTTAACTGACTGCCTTTTTTTTTTTTTTTTTTTTCAAAATGGGCAGGGGAAAGTTGGTGGCTCTGTCCTTGAGGATACAGAAACCTGGTGACTCTTAAGCGCTCACTAATAGGCTTCCTGATGAAAGGGCAATAGCCCAGCTGCTACTAAACTCATTTCCATTCATTCCCTAAGTATTTACTGGGCACATACTACCTGACTATCCTAAAAAACCAAAACAAAACCTTAACTAAAAAACAATGTTACATATGTTAACACATTAAATGAGATTCAAGCAAGCACTGTATGAAAATTAAGCAAGGATGAAAAATGCCAAGCAAAGAGCTGAACAGTCGACAGCCGACTTGTTACAGTACATAGTGGAATGACAGAGGAGTAGAAACGAAGGATATCTCACAGAACAGGAACAAGTGAGTGGTCAAGAAAAAAAAAAAATCAAGGACTGGGAACTTAAATAGGTTAAAAGACAAGCAAGGAGGCTGCTGGGGCAAAGAGATTGTGAGGCACGGAGCTTAGAGAATCCAAGGACAGGCACCCCGTTCCCAAACCCGACTGCATTTATAGGCTCCACATTGAGGTCCACACAGACAGGGCCAGCCTAAGTATAAAAACGCTAATATAGGTAACAGAATCATAACACACATTAGGTTAGAAACTGCGGGAAGTCCTGGCTTTTAATGTCACCAAACAGATCATGCTTTCCTTAAAGAAAGCAAATAAATGAACAAAATTATCCTACGATTAGACTTTTGTCTTTAGGCAACCATGATACTATATGGGTCAATATAATTCTTTGTGGTATTAAGTAGCGTTTTGATGTTTAAACAGACAAATCACTAGCAATTCAGACACACTACCTATAAAGGATAAATGATCGGCTGAGCGTCCAACAAATGGCGACCCAATTTCCCCAAAGTCCAATCTGAAAACAAATTAAAGCTACCTTTTGCATTATTTTTCCGAAGATGCACTTAATGAATTCGGAGAAATCATCTCCTAGACACAAGGAAAAACAAGTTTTTAATGCAACCATATAACACAAGTTGGAGCCTGAAAGGCTGAGTCTCTAATTCTCTCCCCAAAGAGCTCGACACAAAAGCGTCTATTAAAATGACGTTGCGAGGCATATAAAGTAGTTTTTTTTTAATACGTCAAATGCTTTTGAAATTTACAACTATACAGCAATTTTCTGCGTCCCAGAATGTCAACAAGCCTCAGAGCCTTCACTGCTCGCCTCCCTACACCAGTTTCTGCATTCCGGGAGCCGCGGAGGCGGCCGCGCGTGCGAACCCAGGTTGGCCCGGAAAGCCTCGTCCCTGCGCCGCCCCGCCGTGCGCAAGGTCGAGCAGGGCCTAGCGGTGCCCAGGGCCCGGCTCGCCGCCGCTGCTGAGGGTCGCCGCCATTTCCGGCTGGGGGCAGCTTTCACCTCCTTCTGCGGCGCTGTCGCCCCAGTTCCCCTCCCCTTCGCCCGGCTCCGGCGGCCTGAACCCCGCGGCCCCACCTAATTTGAGGGCCACCCGTAAGTGAGCTCACCTGTCCGCACGCCCGCTGGTCCACCGGTTCCGCGGCTCCGCTTTCCGTACCGGGGCAGTGCTGGACAGCCGGCCGGCCCGCTGCTCGGCCTGAGGATCCCGGGCGGCGACAGCCGTAGCAGCGGCAGAGAACGGCGGAAGCAACACTGGCGGCAGCAAGAACGCGCACGCTCACGCACTGGCACGCGCGCCCCCGGAAAAAGACGTGTGCTCTGGCAGGTCAGAACCGGCTGCGCAAGCGCCTAGAACCTAACACTGAGGCCCCGCCCATAGTTGGAGCCATTGTAGCAGAGCCGCAAGAAAGCTCCGGAGCTCCGGTAGAACTCGGTCCCTGAAAGGCTGTGTCTCAATTGACGATGAATGAGAAGGGTTAAAATGGTGGGCGGAGCCTGTAGCTACTAAGCCGGAAGCTACAGCACCCCGGGCTTAAGCATGCGGGTCTGCCTCTGGAAAGCAGGCAAGTGGTACTCCGCGAGTAAAACTGCTCGCCTTGCCAGTTAAGTTTGCTCAGTGTTTCGTATAAGCCTCAAAAATTTTATTACTACTTACCATAAAACTAGAGAGGGAGACCTTCATCTTCATCTCAAGGTACTGCCTTGGGACTGACATTTTTGTTCATCCCTAGAGATCACCCAGAAAAGACTTTCCTGCTGGCCTCCCCAGTCACTGGAAAAACAATCGCCATTATTTAGCGATCCTCTAGGAATCGTCTGCAATGACATGCGGAGACGGTTAAGGACTTTTCTTCCCACTCTGTCTCATACAATCCTTGTTCATTCTGTTCATTTAGGAAGAAACCAGGTCACCCTTGCCAACTACTCTGTAACAAACAATATTATCATTTCAAGTGCTTTGCTTTTATTCCAGAGCTACCAAACAGTCTTCGGGGCCAGTGTTCTTCCAGCTTTACTTTTATTCTTGCCTGCTCGCCATTTTTTCTTTTGTAATTTTTTTGGACTATAATTACATCATTTACCCCTTCCTCCCTCCAACCCTCTCATGTTAACACACACACTTTCAAATTCTTCATATATATATATATATACACACAACCTGTTCAGTCTGTATGTTACCTAAGTATGTTTTCAAGGCTGACCATTTAAAATGGGAAAACCAATTGCTATGCTCTTCCCTAGGAAAGTTTATTTCTCCAGCTCTCAGAATTCCTTAGTTACCTGTATTTCTTAATCTAGGATTGAGGCCTTGTGGGCTTTCTCCCTTACACCATGCTTAGCTGATGTTGTCCTCGTTCAGGTCATAGTTAGGCAGCCATGTTGGTTACATGTTACTTCATGGATGTAGCTTCTCTGACGTTTCTAGGAGATACATCTTAGAGCAAACTGCCTGGTCCTCTAGTTATTGCAGTTTTCCCTCCCCTCCTTCCACAGTGATCCCCGAGCCTTAGGTGCAGGACTTGTGTTGGAGTTCTATCCGTGGGGACTGGGCTCCACAACTCTGCATTTTGATGAGTTTTGAGTTTTCTGTGATGATCTCCATCTGTTGGAAAGAGGTTTCCTTGACAAAGAATGAGAACTACACTTACCTATAGGTATAAGGAGAAATATTTAGGATGTAATTAGGGATTATGCTGGTTTAGCAAGTGATCACTTCATTAGCCCCAGATAGTTGCCTAGGTTTCCAGGATCAGGCATGATTTCCCTCTTATTGGCAGGCCTTAAGTCCAATTAAAGAGCTGTCGGTTAACCAACAAGATACATGTGCCACTACTGCTGACCATCTTCAAGTCAGCTTTCAAAAACAAAGCAAATAACACCTAAGGCCTCCCATAATACATTTAGTAAATTCCAATCTTCCAACAGTCTTCTCCCTTCATTTTATATCTTTCTGCACTGGCTGAATTTGAATTGGCACATGTTCTAGACTGTCGGCAGCATATAGCTCAAGAAACTTAGTAAGTTGTGCAACATCAAGCAAGTAGTAAAACAAATCAATAAGCAGAAAGGCCAGGTTATTTATTGACTCAAGAAGGAAAACTAGGTCTAGAGATGCATATCTGTCATCCTAGCAGAGACAGAAGGCTCTGAATCCAAGCTAAGAACTATATAATGATATGTAGTGTAACCTTTGAGAGAGAGAACATGAGTGAAAAGATTACACAGTTGGAAGAAGTAGTGGAATTGACCTGGAACTAACTGAAGACAGAAGCTGTGAAGCTATCTGTGTTGGGAACTGCAAAAATGAATCAGGCCTTAAGTGATTCCCTCCAGATCTAGCATTTTTTTTTTTAGTCTCCAAATATGTAAGTTTTACATATTAAGATGTTTATAGTAATGTTATTTATAATAATGAAAATGGCCAAGAGGTGGTGGCACGCAATTTATTCTCAGCACTTGAGAGGCAGAGGCAGGTGGATCTCTGTGAGTTCAAGGCCAGCCTGGTCTACACAGCAAGTTCCAGGATAGCCAGGGGTACACAGAGAAACCATGTCTCAAAAAACAAAACAAACAAAAAGGGAAAAAGAGAAAACTTGTAAGTGAAAATGGAAAACTGCCCAACTGTACAAATAAGCACATTCTAATGAAATATAGCCATTAAACTACACGCAAAATAACTATAAGGAAAGAATGACTACAAAACACACACAATGCTTGTGATAGCTCTTCATAGTAAACTGCAAAAGCATGCTTTTTTTTTAAAAAAAAGTACAAATGTTCACAAATTAGCAAGCTTGCTTATATATTTATTTATTGACAGGATTTCTGTGTGTAGCCCTTGCTATCTTAGAACTCTCTTCATAGACCAGGCTGGCCTCAAACTCACAGACACCCACCTGCTTCTGCCTCCTAAATGCTGGGATTGATGTATGCCACTATGCCAAGCTAGTATGTCAGCCTTTAAGAGACTGTATGACAGGAATTCTGGCAGTAGTTACGAATTTGAGGGGTTTTCCAGGTTTTACCTTTGTTACTAAGTGCTTTATCTTATCCCTTTATCTGATTAGGCAGATTCCACCATCCTCAATCTGAGTCTTCATATATTGTTGCTCTTCCCTAGTACAAGCCCCTCAAATATACCCTGGCTCTACCTGTTCAACTTGCTCCAGTCTTCAATATTCTCCAAGACCTTCATCACACCTCATTTTATGAGAACTGCAGTTTCGAAGAGGAACACATCTTCATTAAGGAGTGTAGTCCTGAGGACTGGGTCCATGAACACAATCATGCACCCACAAAACCCAATAGGCAACCTCTCATCCACAGATCATGTATAGTATTTGCTTAATGACTGGAGCATATTGGACTGCCTTCCAGTATCATCTAGGGTAAATATTAAATTTCTAGCCCAGATCTAGTTGCTGTCCCATGATCTAGACTTGCCCAGTGCAAGGGCCACTCCCCATTCCACCCATACCACTTAGCCCTTCTGATCTGGCCCACAACTCCAACTTACCCTATTCACTAAGCACTTAAGGGTCTTCAGTTACTCATCATTATTTCGCATGGCCCCTCATCTGCAGAATAAGAGCATACCCCCTAAGGATTGTTGTACAATGGGGTAACAGTCTTCTCTCAGTGGGACTTAAGATGCTGGTCTTCCTAATGCCCTCTTCTGCCAGGTGAGTTCCTGGCACAGCCTCACAGCAAAAGCCAGCAAAGCTAGATGCTCACTGGACAAAAAGACCCCTTCAGTGGAGCCAATCTTGATAATGGACTTCAAGCTCCTAAACTGCATGCTTGGTGTATATATCCTTAGTCTTATCTAGAGATGCAGCTTCTGCACAATTCCCTCCTTTTATATGCACACCAAAGACTTGTAATTTATACGTGTCTCCTTCTTGTTCCCGTTCAAAGCAAGGAATCATGTGTATTTACTCTGATCTTTTGCCATTATCCTAAAAGACAGACCAAACAAATGGATGTGGATTTTCCTCCAAAGGAATGCTTTATTGACAAGTTGCCTGCTAATATTTGTAGGAAGATACATTAGTGACCTGCACTCCTGTAATGTGCTCCCTCACACAGCTATTTTTAACCCTGGAAAAGAAGACACCAATGTGTTCTTCTTCAGTTCCCCAATTACTTGCTGTTCCTTGCTTTGTGTGGTACAGTATTCTAAGGGTGTCCAAAGAAACCAGGGGTACTTGATAATCAAGATACGTCACACTATATCAAACCAGAAACTAAAATGGACATATCCACTTCACCCGAGGATTGCAGAGATGTGCTCACAACAGATAATAAGTCTTTGCCCTGCTAAGAGCCATTAAGGCACAGTGCTGCCCCTCTCTCAACACTTAGGGCCCCGGTGTCGACAGGCTGCAGAATGTGGCAATTGGAGGCAGGAGGAAGGAACTTAGAAATCTTTGTAGCTCCTGAGAAAAGATGACAGCAGAGTTCTGGCTGAACCAAAACCACATCCCCTGCCTGACCTGCAAAGTTGGTTCTGCTTTTCATTTATTCTCCATAAAATGAACAGACAGGCAGAAACTATGGACCAGAGCCCTGCCTGGTCAGTAAAGCAACACTGTGCAGGGCACATCCCATTCAAGTGCTAAAGATAAAGGCTTTTTTTTTCCTTCTCTCAGCTCCCCTGACCCACAGCACAAGAGCCCTGTGGTCAGAATGGAAAGCTATTGGAAAATGCCTCTCCTTAAGAGAACCAAGTTTTGCACACCAGGAGAAAGTATTAGAGAAATAAAATGTAATAACTGGTACTGGCAGAATATGAGATGGGCCAGAATAAAATTCTACATAGCATCACAACCCATTAAAGAACCCTCGTTTATATAAAAAGACTATAAACAAAGCATAAGGCAATGTAAGGCTTGAGTTTCAGCTTGAATTCAAAGAAATAATATTCAACAATGAGGTTAAAGCTGTCTTGCCTCACTTTTTTCTATTTAATTTTTGAAAAGTCCATCGCATTTAAAAAATAGTAAATCTGCTTCTGCCAAAGCCAGGTTGTTAGTGTAAGAATGAAGCAGTTGCTTATGTTTCCTTTCTAGGGTCTCAGAAAATAGAGAACTCTCTCATTTCTCAATCTGTATGAAAACTGTGACCATGCAATATGACCTAGGTGAGTGTATTCCTTCTGAGCTAGGGGAGGAGGTCAAGAAGGAAATATTGTTCATTTAATACCCAACACTTCTTCCCTCAACATTCTGGTGAGTCCTTCCAAGGGAGCATGGGCTCCTGTCAGTACTCCTCAGGCCCTCCACCCTGTCCACTTCCTGTGGCCCTGGAAAGGATGGCACAGTGATCTGCTTCATCTATGAACTTTAGTGTAAAACATTTATGTACAAGACTGTTCTCTAATTCATGCCAAGGCAGCAACATCTGCATGAACATGGGTATGACTGTCTTCAAAACCAGCTCTTCACTGTCCCTGGCTGGTTGCTCTGTCATGCAGAGTTGCAGCTGTGAGGATGAGGGTGTGCTTCTGTATTCTGTGGCTGGCAAGCTAGGACAGGCTTAGAAAGGCGCATGATCCGGCAATGTCTGGTCACCAATTCCAGGTGAGGAAGGGAGATTATCGCTGCCATTCTCTCTGCCACCCACAACCTTAGACTATAGAAAAAAACAGAGAAAGTAAATTAATCTAAAACACAACAGAAACAGAATAGGTCCAGGGCCATGCTCAACTCTCTGCACAGGTCTTTGCATCATGGACATTAGTCAGCAAAGAATAAAACGAGTCAATGACACACAATAGTCTGGATAGGTTCACATTTTGAATTTTAGAATTACACATTTTGATTAGAAAAGCAATCATACTGTGTGGTTCCATCAGAGTGATTATATTTTGTATATTAAGAAACATGTTTCTGAGGGGCGAAGACTGGAGAGATAGCTCACTGTTTAAGAGCACCTGTTGCTCTTGGAAAGGATCCAGGTTCAGTTCCCAACACCCACATAATGGCTCACAACTATTCTTTTTTTTTTTTTTTTTTTTGGTGTTTCAAGACAGGGTTTCTCTGTGTAGCCCTGGCTGTCCTGGAACTCACTCTGTAGACCAGGCTGGCCTCGAACTCAGAAATCCACCTGCCTCTGCATCCCAAGTGCTGGGATTAAAGGTGTGCGCCACCACCGCCCGGCTTCACAACTATTCTTAACTCCAGTTCCAGTGCCTTTTTTGACCTCCAGAGGACCAGACTCACACATAGTGCACATACATACTTGTAAGCAAAACACAAAGAAAAAAATTGGGACAGGGTATATATCCCTGGCTGTCCTGAACTCTCTATGTAGACCAGACTAGCATAGAATTCACAAAGATCTGCCTGTCTCTGCCTCCCAACTGCTAGGATTAAACATTCTGTTTATGTGTGCATGGTTGTATATTGAGACAATCTCTTGTAAGTAACATCTGTCAGTAAAAAAGCCTATCACCAATGAACAGAGGCAGGATAAATATGAGGTGGGAGAGTGGCAGGAAGAGAGATTCTGAGAAATACTGAGAGGTGCAAAAGATTCACTTGGGAACACTGAGAAGAGGAACATAAGACAAGGAGAGGAAACCAGCCATATAGCTGAACTAGGGTTAGAATAAAAGGAATAATAAGTTAAGAGCAAGTCAGAAACAAGCCAAAGCTTATGGCCTAGGCATTTATTAATAAGTAGTTAGACTCAGAATCATCATTCAAGGAACAGAGGCTGGGAGGAAAAACTTGGATTTATTTTTTACAATTGTATGAATGTATGTGGAGACAAGAGGTTGACACTAGATATTTTCCTTAATCATTCTTCCCATTATTTTTTAAAGCAGTTTATCTCACTAAACCTAGCTCTGTGGCGTGGCTAGTCTACCTAGCCAGCTTGCCCTGGAGATACCCTGTCTCCCTGTCTCCAACTCCAGAACACTGTAACACTGTAGGCAGGCTACCACACCTACCTGGATTTTTCAGGCTAGGGATCTAGATGGCCCTTGGGCCATCAAGAATGCTCAGCAGGAAAAGGTTCTTGTCACCAAGCCTGACTACCCGAGTTTGATCCCACATGGTAAAAGGAGAGACAAGTTTTCTTCTGACCTCCACATGTGTGCCATGGCATGTACACACACCCTCCCCCAAATAAATTTCAAAAGAGATAGAACTGAATTTGAGTTCTGACTCTTATGCTGCAAGTGTTTTATCCACTGAGTCATCTCTACAACCTAAGAAGCATTCTTGAAAAAATAAAACTACAGAGATAGAGAATAGATTAGAGGTTGGCAGGGAAAAGAAGAAAGGTGGACATGACTGCAAAGAGGCCCTGATGAATAAGCATGCTGTCTTAGTTGGGTGTGGTGGCACACATCTACAATCCTAGCACTCAAACAAGTGAACTCAGTTAAAGATGAGCCTGGTCCACATAATGAATTCCAAGCCAGCCAGGGCTGCTACATGTGAGACCCTGTCTCAAAAATAAAAAATTAAAAACAAACAAAAACATGCTGTTTTTTGTCCAGAGACTTCCCCCAAGTTCAGTATGATGCCATTACTACAGAACAACACAAGAGCTGTTGTTCTCTACATGAGGTCCTGCTGTAACTGGGTCCTCAATAATAAAGACGTTGATACAGTACATCACACCCATGCTTCAAGAAAACATGCAGTTCAGGGACTGTTACCTTTATGGTCCCCACTCGGTCTTCAAATGACTTGAAGGTTGTGGAGTTCCTTTAAGAGAGGAGGGAGATGTTGGTAAAATGACTGTTTGTCACTTTTCTCAAGTCAAAAGACCTAGGGCTAGGAGTATGTCCAGTTCCTAAACTCTGATTATAAAAATGTAATATAACAAAAAGTTCACACAGAATCTCATTTTGGGGTGCTTTCCTGGTTGGGTTCAGATGACATTTAAGAGTACTACAAACCCCTGACTACAGTGTGCAGGATTCTTGCTGCAATCTAAGTAGACAGCCCTGATTAAACTCAGATGCAGCTTGTTGGGGGCATTAGCAGCGAAAAATAAGACACCCTTGGTTGTCCCACTTCCAGAGTAAGAATGTGGTTCCCCATTATCACAAATTATTCAGTCAAGTTCCTACATTTTAGGAAGACACGGGAGTCAATATACCTAGAGTACAAGAGCATTACCCTAAAAAAACCACCTTTCAGATTATAGTATCTCCTCTGGTTTTTTTGGGTGTTGGGATTATGGAAAGTCCTAGAGCCTTTCAAGTGTATCTTCAGATAAACCACATAAAATCACAGGCTAGGTAGTGGTGGTGGGTATCTTTAATCCCAGCACTCAGAAGGCAGAGGAAGGCAGTTCTCTGAGTTAGAGGTCAGCCTGGTCTACAGAGTGAGTTCCAGGACTACACAGAGAAACCCTGTCTTGAAAACTAAAATAAAATAAAATAAAATAAAATAAAATAAAATAAAATAAATAAAAGGAAATCACAGACAGTTTCAGAATAGTAGAGGGTAGGAAACCAGAGGACAAAGAAGATCCTCAGACAATAAGATTCCCCAACAGTCTTCCTAAGAAGGATGGACTTTGCTGAGGCACTATGCCTGGCCAAACAGGGGACAACAACAGACCACACTAGAGATGTTCCTGTTGGGCTCTGAGAATGAGGTCTCCAGAGATCCATCTGTGGAGGGGACAGGTGCATATGCCAGACTCTCTACCCAACCCTCCTGAAACCACAGGCATCTAGAGCTAGAGCTTGAAAAGTTAAGTATGGCCGGAGGTTCACAGTATGGTTCCCTCTGGAGGCCCCAAAAGAGGGTTCTTCCTTGCCAGCCTATAACGACTTTGTATAAAGTCGTTAGCTAAGAGGAAGCTACCAGAAAATGAAGACATATAGATTGGGGGGATATAGAAATACAAGTTGTGACTTGTATTGCTGCCCACCCCACCACAGAGACATTGCTAGTCCATTGGAAATACGCATACGCATACATTACCTCATGACAGGCATACTTATCGAGTGGCGGATGGAGTAGCTGCTGCTTGGAAGCATGATGAAAGCAGAGAAGGAAGCAAGAATTAGCCCATCTTGCCAGATCAGCCCACACTTGCCAGGTTAGCTCATATGTACACCAGTTTCTCTGTGAGAGGCAGCAGCAGCACTATCAGTGAGCTACTGACCCTTTCTACACAACGCTTTCTCCCAGCTCCATGGGTTTCCAATGATGCCATTGCTGAGCAGTGTGGCACTGACAAAGAAGAGCATTGGGAAACTGAAGCTTGTGGTGCACACTTTTAGTCCCACCACTGGGGAGGCAGAGGCAGGCAGATGTCTGAGTTTGAGTCTAGCCTGGTCTATAAGAGAAGTTCCAGGCCAACCAGAAATATATAGTGAGACTCTATCTTAAAAAAACAAACAATAAAAAAGAGAAACTGTATGAAGACCTAGGCCTAGGGTTTTGGAAATATGTGGTCTACAGTCTTCAGTTGCCCACAGAAAGTTGAAATAATGTTTTGGCAAAAGCGTAACACCCAGGGTAAGTTAAATAAAAATATTTAAAGTCACATATTGCTCTGGTTTGGCTTCAGACCTCCCAGTGCCTACTACTAGGATGTGGCAATACTGCATGTATCAGCATGAAGAGGGCTCTCAAATAATAAATCAGATTCAACTCAGTCTGGGCCATAAGACTGCTTCTCACAAGCCAGAAAACAGGGTCTGCACATGACAGGATTGAGAACATGAGGGACAGGGTTGGTATTTCCTCCTATGTGAAAATGTTTATTTTCTGGCATAAACTTAGACATGGCTTTGCCATATGAGGTTAGGTCAGTCACTTATTGTCCCAGGAACATGCAATCCAGTCTGGCCCAGATGAAGCTCTCAAAGTGTAGAGTCATACAGACCATGCCTTGTGAGCAAGCAGCTGCCTACTGGGTACTTTCCTGAGGGAAAGAGTACTTCCACTGCACTGGCTTACCTACTTTCACCCAACAAAGGCCTAGCAGAGTCCTCCCTGACCTAATACAGAGATGTATCCATAGGTCAGGTCCAAGGTCACCTTACCTAAAGGATTGTGAGAACGGATGAGCCCTGAAAGATAGCAGCAGGAAGAAAGAAGAAAAAGAGCATTATTGAGCAAGGGAGGCCAATGCCATACAAGACCCCCAACAGAAGCCCTAGATCCCTCTGCTCAAATTCCAAAAGGTTAAGTAGGGTTAGTGGGTGAAAAGGCACTCTGTGAATGCTCAAACTTATAGGAACAGCAGAATATATCGCCCTGTCCCAACTCCACAAAAGGCTGATAAGAAAACAAACCATGTGGTTCATGGCACTTCTGAGCATTGTCACACGTACAATACACACTATTTCAAGTTAAAGGAAAGAAAGCAAAAATAGGTCTAAAAAATTACCTGAGACACAAGTAACCTGGCAAGCAAAGACTTGAGATATGATACCATGAGCCAGCCAGGTGGGCCAACACTTCAAGTCCATGAAGCACCTTGCATTTTCTGAAGCTAAACAAGAACCCAAGCACCATAACACAATCTCAGACATACTCAGAGCTAGGCACTAAGGCTCTAGGCTGTATTGCGGATACCAACCTAGAACGTGCATGTCCAAAGACAGCTGCTAGCATGGAACAACAAAGGTCCTCCACCTCTAAATTCCTGGATTCAACGAATGGCCTTAAGCAGAAGCTACTCGAAACACAGAAGAAACCACTCAAAACCACACTCCACTCTGTAGGTTTAAGTAGGGTCACCAAGCCTACTTCCCTCTTCCCTCTCCACATCCTAAGTCCAGGGTATATCAGAGGCCCCTGAGCTCCAGTGGCTCCAGAACTGGTCCACCATGGACAGAATCATCCATCTACCCCTGAACTCATGCTGTTAGCTTCCTGAGCCTAACGGGCATTCTCAGGAAATAGGCATGCTTATCTGTGAGCCTGATGGGCCTGGGCCTCAGAAACCACTGTGATTATCTGTGAGAAGATACAGCTCTTCTGTGCACGAGAGCAGAGTTGAATACAAGTGTCAACAGATATACCCTCCTCCCTAGGGGATGATACATTTGGGCAGTATGACCACAATCAACACAACCACCCAACTGGAGAGATCCAGTCAGTTCATCTGACGTTTTTCTGGAAGCTTGATCATTGTGGCTGGGCCACACATGTCAGAGCAGTGAAACCAAGCATTATGAGAGTGCTATGAGAGCAGCATTGCCACAGAGACCCTGCTAACTGCCTTCTATAATCCCAAGGCTACACGCTGTGTGTGTGTGTGTGTGTGGAGGGGGGGATGTCAATGGAAAAATCTCAGTTCTCTGAGAAAAAAATGGAAACATTATTTCTTCTCCAACATGGAGGAGAAGAAAACAAACAGGATCATGTCTTCTGTGTCCAAAGAAAGGCAGGCCATATAAAAAAGAGCTCTATCAAGAAGACTGAACAGGCTGGGCATGGTAGCCAATAATCAATACTCAATTTATAGAAGCCGTGCATGTCAACACCAAGGGCTGCCTACCCTGTCAGATTTCTACCCAGAATGCTCTGAACAAACAAAAACAGGGGTAAAAGCTGGGTGCAGTACCTCAGAAAGCTGATGCCACGAGTTCAAGACCTGCTTGGACTGCAGAATGAGTCACTATCTCAAAAAGACCACGACTTTAATCCCAGCATTTGAGAGGCAGAGGCAAGCAGATCTCTGTGAGCTTGAGAGGAGCCTGGTCTACATAGGAAGTTCCAGAACAGCCAGGGCTACACAGAGAAACCATGCCTTGAAAAAAAAAAAACACAAACACACACACACACACACACACACACACACACACACACACACACACACACACACACACACAGAGTGAATACCTGAAATGAGCAAGCATCCCAATTTTCAAGAATAATAGAATGGCTAGTTCCTGAGAGCTAGCCAGGATACTTACTAGTGGTATAGCCAGTAACTACCCACCACCAAACATACTACCTTATATTTAAGAAGCCCCATGCTGATCCTAGAGACAACATGTGGCCCTACCTAATGTACAACCCATTCATTCCATCATGATTCCAATTCCTAGACTACATCACTATTTTGTAAAAAAGCTGCAGGGAAAGAGACTAGTGACCTTTTTTCCCTTGAAGAATATATAAAGGGCCAAAGGCAGACAACAGGAGTAGGAGGAATTCCCACAAAGGTCTACAAGTATATTGGTCCAGGTTGTCATAGGTGTCCCTAGGCTGTGGGTCTGAATCCTTGACTTGAAGCAGGTTTCCAACTGCTTACCTCATGTCTCCGAGCTTCCTGCTGATGGCAGACCCCATAGTGGACAGGGCAGCTGATGTTTTCTGTCCTGCCTGTGAAAGAGTTTCTTGAGTCTTCTTGTAGCTAGAAAAAGATACACTACTTAGACTAAACAGCAAGGGCAGCAACAATCCATCATCAAAATAAAACCCCAGAGTATGTAGAGAGCGCAGGGAAGAGTCTGGTGGGGGCGTGTTCCTTCAGCCACTGCTGACCTACTTCAGTTCCTCAACTTACAGTTCATCTAAACATAACCTGAGACTTACCACTCTCCTGTTTTCTTATGATACTTCTGACTGCTCAGGAAGCCAAAACCTGCCAATTACAGAGAAAACAGACCACAGACATGCAGGGTCTGGTGGCATACTTAGGCAACAAAGACCAAAAACATTCTCAGCTCTTGATCAATCAATTCAAGCTCAAAGTTTCCCCTTCTTCTTCCCAGATAGGACAGTCTTCAGAGGCAAGAAAGCACAAACTCAAGTGCATCCATCCATGAAGGACATCGCCAATGTGAATTAGTGGCTATGTAGTGCCCTCTTTACGCTTTTGATTTCCAGATTATCTATACAATATCTTTCCAGAACAACACGAACATCTCTTCCTCATGCTCAATCCACAAGGCATGGGCAGCCTTGAACTTCAGCAAAGACCACCAGTCCCATCAACAATTGCTGGCAGACTCACTGCGTGTTCTAGGTTCTTCTAAGACAGTGGTTCTCAACCTTCCTAATGCTGTGACTCTTTAACACAGTTCCTCATGTTGTAGTTGGTGAACCCCAACCATAAGATTATTTTCATCGCTACTTCATGACTGTAATTTTGCTACTGTTATGAATTGTAATGTAACTTTCTGTTATGCATCATTTGACCCCCCAATGGGGTTGTGATCCACAAGCTGAGAACCCCTGTTCGAAGAAGTCTAGTTCTTAAAGAGGAGCTGTCTAGGGCAGCACAGGACAGTGCTCCCTAGCTAGCTGTCTGTCTCTGCTTGCTGTCTTTGCAGTTATCACCTTGTGAGCTTAGCTTCTCCATTCACATATACACACAATACACCAAGATATGGCTCCATAACCTTAACACCAATGGGTTATCCCACCCATCAATAATAATGATTCACAGGGATACTATGGAGTCCATCATAAGAAACTTGGTTCCCTATTGGTTCTGCTATCACAAAAATTACAAAGACCATAACCAAATAACCAAATCCCTCATTCAAAACCTTTAGGTCATAGCTCCTCACTGGATGGAATTGGAGAACTTGAAACCAAGTCAAGAGTAGACAAATCCTCATGAGGCTGCTTAGGATCACCATGGTAAGCTAAACAACTTCTCTCCAGCATACCTAGTAAAGCATCAAGTGATCTGTAACTGGCTTTCCAGGCCCTTCCCATCCCTACTTCCTACAGGAGGTCTGGTAAGAGCATCTGTCAGTCCACAGTTAAAGGTAGATCTAATGACCCACAAAGGCCCTGCAGCCTGCCCCTGACCCTGCCCAAGCCCAAGCCACATGGCACTTTCCTACCAAAGCCAGGAAAGAGAGATTCCTATAAGTACACTTCACTGAAAACCTTTTTTTTAAAAAAAGTGTTTCTTTAAAATACCAAGCTCAAGGTAACTAAGGATAGCAGCATTTAGTTGCAGAAATATAAATTCAAGATAACTAGTACCTAAAAAAGGGAGGAGGGGGAAAACAGGAAAAAGACAGTCAGTCAGTCATGGTAGCACATTCCTATAATCCCAGCAACTAGGAAGGCTAAAGTAGGACGATGAAAAGTCTAAATCAGACTAAATTGCACAGAAAGACTTTATCTCAAAAAAAGAAGGAGAAAGGGAGGAAAGAGAAAGAGAGAGAGAAGGGAGGGAGGTAGGTCATAAAGTCCTTATTACCAAGGTCCATAGACTCCATAGACTCCAATGCTACAGGTCCACTGTGACAGCCTTGTATAAGCATACTCCTTGGAAACCTGGAAATCATTACATGACACTAATGGTGAAGCTAAGTTTACAAGGTGATTGCTGGAAGACAGCAAGCAGAGCCAGACAGTTAGCTAGGGAGCACTGTCCTGTGCTGCCCTAGACAGCTACTCCTTAAGACTTAACACTTCGCCGGGCAGTGGTGGCACACGCCTTTAATCCCGGCACTTGGAAGGCAGAGGCAAGTAGATTTCTGAGTTCGAGGCCAGCCTGGTCTACAGAGTGAGTTCCAGGACAACCAGGGCTATACAGAGAAACCCTGTCTTGAAAAACCAAAATAAAAAAAAAAAAAAAAAAAAAGACTTAACACTTCTTGGAACAGCGGTTGTCAACTTGTAGATCATGACCCCTTTGGGGTTCTAATGACCCTTTCATGGGAGTCACATATCAGATATTACAATTCATAACAGGAGTAAAAATATAGTCAGGAAGTAGCAATGAAAATAATCTTATGGTTGGGAGTCACCAACCACAACATCAGGAACTGTGTAAAGAGTCACAGCATTAGGAAGGTTGAGAACCACTGTCTTAGAAGAACCTAGAACAGGTAGTGTGTCTGTCAGCAATTGTGGATGTGCTTTTCCCTCACTTTCAGAGTCTTCCTTTTAAGGCTGACCTCACTTCCTTCTTAGGCTTACCAAAGGATACAGCTCCTCATCCATAGTAACAATTATCAAAATACCCACACCTAGGCAACCTTGTTAGGCTACAAAGCTAGAAGCAAGGGCTTCTCTGTCATCTTACCCTGATTAACACTAATTGTGCTGTTAACTGTAGCCAAATAACTCAAAGTGAAATATGAATCAACAAGTAAATACAGAATTTGTGTGGTACACTCAACACTGTTGTTTCTAGTTATAGTTACCTATAAAAAGAACTCAAGATTTCAAGACCCACAGAACACAGATGTTCCTTTATACACAAATGGCTATCTAAGACAGCACAACTTTCCCAGGGCTATGCACAGAAGGGCAGATATTCACACCTAATGAGTCGTATTTTGTCCCAGTCTTCTAGCATGCTACTGGCTGAAAGGAATCTATGGACTCATGGGTCAAGAAGGTCAAGAAGTTTGCACATATGGCATTCCTCTGTGAAAGTTCTGGACAGAGTGACTCCTGCCAGCAGTGCATCTCCTGAATTCTGATCAAAATAGGCACTAACCAGGCAGAGCAATCAGAGCAAGTGGCATCGTTAGTCCTATCCCTAATCCCCTGGGATCTCAGCACAGAAATGCCTCCCAGTTAGGAATCATTGCTAACAGCTCTTCCTCCAAAAGTTGGGACAATACCCTGGAAAAAGCCTCTGCCAGAGAAAGTGATTAGAATGGGGTATCCATAAGTTCATTTCCACTCAAAGCCATAGATTTCTCTGGGAGAAATCAGGATTCCTTGGATTTTAACTGAGCTCTTTGAGAAACTACTCAAGATGGCACAGACAGCTCTACACCCAGTGATTTCTCAAACACAATGAATAAACATTTTCCCAAGATTATCTTCACATTGAATCTGAACTATGAAAGGACTTCTCCCTTAAGCTTTATAATAACTGTTGCAGTAACTTTCTTCACATTATTTCAATTGTTAATTCTGTACCCTGCAGAGAACTGATTGCTGACAGGATTTTGGTATTGTCATTTCTAAGCCCATCACCAGATTTTCTATTTCATGAATATTCGTCCTTCCTCACCTGCCTAAAGGCAATCTAACGATGTATCAGAGGTTGTCTTGCTGCTGATTGGTTGTAATAAAAGAGCTGACGAACAATAGCTGGGAAGGAAATAGGGAGCAGACCTTCCAGGCAGAGAGAATAAAGCAGGGAGACAAGAGCAGACACAGGGGAACAGCCAGACAGCCAGACCAGACAGGTATAGAGCTAGCCATGTGGGGGTTGTAGGCTAAAAGAATTGGGTTAAATTAGATGAGCTAGCTGGGAGACTGCCCCAGTAAAAGGCCTAAGCTCTAAACTATACAGAAGACTCTGTCCTTATTTATACTGTTGGCAAATCCAAAAACATCCCCTAAAATAACCATGTCAGCATTTCCTACTAAAGGGAGACTCTTCTGTGGCAGTAATATCCTGCCAGAAACCATATCCAAGGTCTGATTAAATCATGCATCAACTTGATAAATGACAAAAATATTATAATCTGACTAGTACACAGGTAAATAACAAGCCATTAACTAAACTAAAGATCCCAAAACAACACAAGTCACTAAACTATAACTTTGACAGACATACAGGACTGTCTACAAGTAATTCATGCTCTACTGATATTTTATGTGGTTGACAGTATGGCACCTCCAGACCACAGAACTTCATGAACCCATCAACATGTGCCGTCACTACCTCCACCCCAATTCAAGAAACTCTCATACTCCAACAGCTAGAACTGAATCTAAGGGTAGAAGACAGGTAGACAATAAGTAGCATCAACCACCATGTCTCGGCTAAGTCACTGAAAACTCTGATAACTTTAAGCATGGTCTGTTGATTGAGTGGATTTCTCGAACTATTGTACTCTATCCTTTAGGCACTTTAGAGCATACTTTTGCTTATGCTTGGGAAGAGAATGATAGCCAGCAAGCACTGAAGGCGGTTTGTGCCCAGGACGCACAGTTTCCCGCCCCAGGGAGACAGAGAAGAGTGAGGAAGGACACTGACAGCGTGGGCGGGCACTCACAGGTCAGACTGCGTCACTTTCTCATTCCACTCTCCAAGTTTCTCAGACGTTTTCACATAGCTAGAAACAGAAAGTCTGTGGTGAATATTTGGAAGGATTTCAACCCAGGCTTCAGGCTACAGGTTCCAGATTAGACAGAAACACCATCTGGGACTGCTCTGCAGCCCACCTAAACAGTTCAGAGCCACCACCACACCCATAGAGGCTCAGGGCTACCTAGGACTTTACAGGACAAAGATGACCATGCCCTTTCCCAAACACAACACAGGAGCACCTGGTCAATAGTAGAAGGATCCTGAGAACAGCACAGACCATGGTCCCCGAATGCTCTGATAGTTACCAAGAAACTGGACTCAAAGTCCCAAACATCCTAATATAGAAGCATGGGGTTTCTACAAATAAAATTGAAATGATGTGATTCGACTTTTGCTCCTGTGGTAAAAGGTTTCTAGAGATATCCACCAAAGGAATGCTGTATCAGAGGAGAAATATAAACACAAACATGGCTAACTCAGTCACATGTGAACCTGGTACCTACTTTTACACAAACAGAAAAGTTATTCTGAGGACCTCATTGATGCTCTCTGACTAATTTTGACCCAGGAGAAACACTTTTTTCTTGTCACTTTCTACTTGGACACCTGGCTAAGTCCATCCATCTTTCGAACACATACAGATTCTCTCCAAGAGTAAACACAGGCACAGTCCCTAAGAACTCCTGTCTTCTGGTTACCTATTTCCAGTAGGCTCATTCAATACTGATTGTTGAAAAGCATCTCATTCCCCAGCACTCCTACACTCCCCCACATAAAAAGAGGCATACCCCAAGTGAACACTTTCTTAGCCAAGGGAACAACCCCACCATGGGACTGGTACCTACGCAGTAGAGACCTGCACATCATGCCAGCTCCTAGACAGGTTCTGCTTCAGCTCCCCTAATGTGGAGAGGCCCAGCCTCCTTTTCAGCTCTCCACAGTGCCTCTCTTTGGCTGCCAGCACCTGGCGCAGAGTGACAATTTCTTCTTCCACCTATAAAAGAAGCAGGGTGGGATATAACTCAGTTGGTAGAGAGCTTGCTTTGCATATATAAGGCCATGAGTTAGACATCTAGCACCACAAAAAATAAAAATGCAGTTGACACGAGGGGCTATTGGCTATGCTGTAATGATATTTTCTCAGAAGTTTTCACTTAGAGAAACACAGTTTGGTTAGGTGATGGTGACACATGCCTTTAATTCACTTGGGATGAAGAGGCAGATGGATCTCTGTGGTTTCGAGGCCAGCCTGATCTACAGAGCTAGTTCCAGGACAGTCAGGACTACACAGAGAAACCCTGTCTCGAAAAACAAAGCAAAACAGTTTGTCTTAAAATTAGCACCAACAATGGCAGCTGTTCTGCTTTTAACTGGAAGTATTAGTTCCTCAGCCTTTGAAGAATTCTACCCCCAGCCTAGTGACTGCCAACCACTTCTCCATCCTGCTTAAGTTTCATGACAACCAAGTGAGCCAACCGTATCAGAGTTCTTCCATGAGACTGGACATGAATGTTAAGATATAAGTCCTTTTCCCAGTTGGACCTAGGCCTGGCTTAAACACAGCAGGTAAAGCTGCTAGCAGTGTGGCCCAACAGGGGAATCCCCTATACAGTGAAAAGGAAGCAAGCAAAACTGACAGACGGACAGATACCTAGGTGAGAGAAAAGCATTTCTAATGGCAATTATAGTGTTCCAGAAGTCAGCTCTAAGCTTTGGTAATAGCCAGTTACTCATACCAAACAGAAAAAAAATTTCATTTGTTCTTACGGCAGTTTGAGATGAAGAGAAAGATTCTTTTTTTTTTTTTTCTTTCTTTCTGGCTTTTTTTTTTTTTTTTGATTTTTCGAGACAGGGTTTCTCTGTGTAACCCTGGCTGTCCTGGAACTCACTCTGTAGATCAGGCTAGCCTCGAACTCAGAAATCCGCCTGCCTCTGCCTCCCAAGTGCTGGGATTAAAGGCGTGCACCACCACTGCCGGCTCTGTTTTTTTTTTTTTGTTTTTGTTTTTTTTTAAAGACAGGGTTTCTCTGTGTAGCCTTGGCTGTCCTATAACTCAGACTGTAGACCAAGCTAACCTAGAAGATCCAAGAGGCTCAAAGATCCACCTGCCTCTGCCTCCCAAGTGCTAGGATATAAGACGTGTACCACCACCCAGCTTTTTGTTGTTGTTGTTTATTTATTTTATTTTTTTTCTAATTTTTAGATTTATTTATTTATTTTATGTATATGAGTACATGGTCACTGTCTTCAGACATACCAGAAGAGGGCATTGAATCCTATTACAGATGGTTATGAGCCACCATGTAGTTGCTGGGAATTGAACTCAGGACCTTTGGAAGAGCAGTCAGTGCTCTTAACCGCTGAGCCATCTCTCCAGCCCTTTCTTTGTTGTTGTTTAAATATATATAATTTATGTGTTTTGGTGTTTGCCTGTATGTATGTCTTAGTGAAGGAGTCAGAAGCCCTGGACAGGAGTTAGTGATAGGTATGAGCTACTATATGGGTGCTAGGAATTGAATCTGGGTCCTCTGGAGGATCAGTCAGTGCTGTTAACCGTTGAGCTCTCTCTCCAGCCCCAAGAAGATTCCTAATAATAACGACCGGAACTTTTTAAAGAAAAGTAACTTCTGGAAAGAACAATTTTGAAGCCTTCCCACTATGGAATATGTTCTCAATATTTATAGTACCAGTATGAATAGCTATACTGAAAAAGAATGTCTTCTCAGTCAGCATGGTGGTACAGTAGTCCTGCAGTCCCAGTTATTTAAGAGAATTTCTTCACCCACATAGGGGTAAGACGCCTTATCAAAGAAACAATAAAAAGAAACAAAACTAAACATGGTGGCAGTTGCCTGCAATCCCAGCACTTGGAAGACAGAAAGAGGAGGCAGGAGGATTATAAGTTAGAGCTAACCTAAAACAAATAAAACTAAAAAGATCCAGTGGACAGATTCGAGATATCTTAAAAATGATGTTCAGATGTTAACACCAGAAGACAGCACAGTGTAGACGTTATTGTGTAGACATCCTCTTGATCAGCACCTAGTGTTTCCAGACAGAAGCAGTGAGATGAGATCAGGCCCTGCCACCTCCAACAGGTGGCTCAGTCTACCCTTTAGAAACAGGCACATACAAAGAGATAGCCCAGTAGGCACAGAAAGCAAATAGCAGCAACGGCCCAGTCACAGCATAAGCTGTGTTCTACTCGCTGTATAACCCAAAAGGACTCATGATCATCTCAGGACAGAAAAATAAAACCACAGTACCTTAGCAAGCTCAGCCCTAAGCTCTTCTTCCTCCACCTCTGTCAGGCCTTCTACGGCTGGAGTCCGGTGGACCACACCTGGGTCAACAGGGACATCAGTCATAAAATCAGACAGCACACCTTTGTTAGGAGAATTCAGGTTGATATCTGCCAGAGACAAAAATGAAGTCAAAAAGTGTCGAGTAAGTTGTTACTCTACTAGGAAAGCAGCAAGAACAGGTGGCCAAAGGAGGGCAGGAGAACATGAAAACTAGAAATATCTCTAAAAGCCTACAATGATGGGTTACACACTGGATGGAGAACAGCTATTTCTTGGGCACATGATATGCAAACCCAGTATCACCTTGTGCTGCTGGAGTACAAGAAACACTAGCTAAGGCAGCCAAACCCTAGGTTCTGTTTCACTGTGAGAATACTACCTTTTACAGTAAGGAAACCATGCTTTAGAAAAAGTAGTTCAGGAGGTTGAAAAGGTGGCTTAGCAGAAGCCATGGAAGAATGCTGCTTTTACTGGGTTCCTTAGCCTGCTTTCTGATACCTTCAGAACCACTTGCACAGGGGTGGCAGTGAGCTGGGCCCTCCCACATCAATCATCAATCATCAATCAAGAAAATGCCTACAGGCCAATCCTATGGAGGTTATTTTCTCAATTAAGATTCCTTCTTCCCTTTCTGAGTTTGAGGCCAGCCTGGTCTACAGAGTGAGTTCCAGGACAGCCAGGGCTACACAGAGAAACTCTGTCTTGAAAAAAAAAAAAAGATTCCTTCTTCCCAAAGGGCAGTGATGGTGCACATCTTTAATCCAGCACTTGGGAAGCAGAGGCAGGTGGATCTCTGTAAGTTCCGGGCTAGCCTGGTCTACAGAGCTAGTTCCAGAACCACCAAGGATAAACAAAGAAACCCTATCTGGAAAAACAAAAACATTAATTACTTAAAATTCTTTCTTCCTAGTCGGGCAGTGGTGGTGCACACCTTTAATCCCAGCACTTGGGAGGCAGAGGTAGGCAGATTTCTGAGTTCGAGGCCAGCCTGGTCTACAGAGTGAGTTCCAGGACAGCCAGCACTATCCAGAGAAACCCTGTCTCGAAAAACCAAAAAACAAAAACAAAAACAAAAAAAAAATTCTTTCTTCCTACATGACTCTAATTTGTGTCAAGTTGACATAAAAACTAATCAGTACACAGAGTAACCAAGTTTTATGTGAACCTGGCTGGAAAAATAAGCTATCCTTCCCTCTTAACCTCTCTCCTTTCCTTTTTATTGTGATACCAGACTAGAACCAAAGCCTCACACATAATAGGGAAATGCCTTTACCACTGTTGTGTAAGAGTTTCCTCTGAGATCGAAACATTCCATCCAGCAGGGAAAGCTCCTTAGGCAGAAAGGTAAACAATTCAAAATAGCTACAGGAAATCCCCAAAACTAACTAGATTCACTTGCCCCTTCCAGCCAGAGTCTACAATAAAAGCTGAGAGTTCCTCACAACTTGAAACTGAGCTGCAAAGAAGACTCTCAAAGAGAAAGGTTGCAAAGACGAGTTTTGAGACCAGAACAGCTGCCCAGAAGAAGCAGATACCAGGCCAATTGCTTGGAAGAGGTAAACCTCTTTATAACTGAGGCTTCTGGAAAGGACACTCTCCAACCTACTGAGCTGCCTGCAGGCTGTGTATTGTGTTCAAGGTTCTCAGCTTTGTGAACTATCACCCACGTTGGGGTGGGCTTTGCTGTTGCTACTGTCTTTGGGTCATTTCTGCTCCTGTAAGTAACCCCAATAAAACACATTGGTTCGCCAAAGTGGACTTTGGTGGTATCTGTACTTTTGGTCTGTTCTGAGTTACCTATCTGGGGTGAGTAGACATGTGTGTTACATCTCCCAGGAAACATTTTGTCACACAATAATGACTGGGCTACATCCTTAGCAGTGTCATGCCAGAGACCAGAATCTACTGCTTAGAGATGAAAATAAAACAGTGGATAGCCTTCTGAATTTGCAAATCCTCTTCAAAGTAGAAAAATCCATGATGTATAAAAACTCAGAAATTCTAATGCTTAGATAATGTGTTGGTGCAAGCCAAACAGTAGACAAGCTTTCTGAACTTAGCCAGTGTAGCTAAGTAAGCACCCCCGGTTGTACCACCTTCTCAAGATTTTAATCTCTTGGCCTGAGCCACACTTCTCCGTAGTAACCTCACACTGGTCTCAGGTGTCTGTTCTGGCAACAGATCTGGTGTTCTGGGTGTGCCCCTGACTCACTCAACCCTTCACCCATGAGACAACCTCTAAGTAGGCAACAGTGGCGTTACCACCCTAGAGGCACTGCTCTAAACACAAGGATGGTTGCACCGCCCCTTCCCCGTAGGGAGCCTCCCACAACGTCTCGGCTGGAGCCCAGCGCCAGATGTGGTATTCCTTAAGGCCCAGGGAAAGATAAAGAACGGCAGAGCCAGCAAGAGGCGGGCAGAGGGTGAAGCGCATAAGGAGAAATGTCTGGAGTTATGAAACTCTAGGAACTGAGAGGGAGCCGAGAAACGCCGCTTCACAGTGCTCCCAAGGGAGGCCGAGGTGCCATGGCAAGGCATACACAGCAAGACCATCAGGAGCCTTGAGGTCAAGGGCCTGTTGGCCGAAGAGAAACCGTGGATTGGTCTGACAGAGGCTGAGGGGGACCGAGGGGCCGAGTCGCGACTCCCGGAGGGCGGGAATGCGGCACAGCCCCTGCCCATCTGCTAGTACCTTGGCTAGCGGAGTCCATGTTCAGGCGGCAGCTGGGTGTAGCTGGCGTCGGTGCTGGGATGGCAGGAACTACAGGAGCCCAGCCCCGAGAACTGCAAGCTGGCAGCTTCGTACACACGAGCCAGTGGAATTGTAGGGCCGCAGTCGTTTACGTAATCAGCGCCGCGCCGCCTTCCTTCCGCTCGGGTTCGTACTCCGCCTTCTTCCCGCCCTCGGTGAAGTAGTGTCCAATGAGAACGTCCTCTGGCTCCACCTAAGACTAATCTTTCAATTTGATAGGTCAGACTACAGCGAAGCAGGAAGCAATGCTTCTAATCTGGTTCCACAGTAAGATTCCAGGGTAAAAAGGGCAGAACGGCTGAAGCTCGAAGGATGGCTCAGATTGTGTTACAGTTCGCTGTCTTCCCACCTTAACCTCGGCTGTCCACTAGACCTTCGACCTTGCACCTCAACAGGTCAAACTCAGGCCTGTGCACTCCTCAATCCCCAGTCAACCTCTCCCCACCCCTTGTAAATTCTTTTGGTTTTTGAGGCATGTTGTTTGCACCAAAGGACGACCTTGAATTTACTGTGATCCTCCTGCGTCCACCTACTTAGGGCTAGGATTAAAGGAGTAAGCCATCACAGCTGATTTATACCGTATTGGGGATCGAGAATTCAGAACTTGATGCATGCTGGGCAAGCACTGTACCAATTAACTTGCTTTTGCAGCCTCTTTATGGAGACTTTTATTGTCTACGGAGTGCACTAAAAATGAAGAGAGCGCGATTCGTCCTCTTGTCCTGCAGGTGCCGCTCTCTCCTGCTGGATTCCTACACTACCAGCTGTTTTGGGGTTGCTGGGTGGCTTGCATTCTGGTACTGGAAGAGTTCACACAGCACTGAACACCTCAGGGGCCTGTTGGACCCTCCCAATAACTGAAGCCCAGCCCGGTGTAAGCACCCCAGTGTTTTCTCACTTTCTTTCCACAGCAACAGGTAGCCAGCACTGGCGCACCCTCCCAGTTTACAGATGAGCAAACTGAGGCTAAAGTAATTTTCCAAAGATCACTCCACAGCTTTGAGGTTCTTAGGATTTAGTGTGTCAACACTGACAGGAGGACAAATGAGGGGGTCGTGACCATTGGGCAACTCTGCTAAAAACAAGCCTTACAATTTCTTTTGGCCCTTAATTTTTTTCTGGAAGAAAAAAAAATCCCTAAACGATATTCCTCCTCTTTCAGAACTGCCCCACTTACAAGGTTGAACTTCCCTCTCCAGCTAGGCCCCAGTGAGTATTAGTTCCTGGAAGCTTCCCACCACTTGTCCCTTCTCTAGCTCTTCTCCCTACAAGTGTCTTCTTGCACAGGACTAGGTGCTTCACTGACTGTGACAGTATCCTGTTCAAGGCTGTCCATTAATTTATCTTCTCCATTTACCATCTTGCTTAACCCAACCTGGTCAGCCCCCACCCACCGGGCTGGAAATGACAATGACTTCATGTAGTGAGTGACCACAGTGCAGTGGTGAGCTGAACACCTGTCATTCAGTTTGCATTCTTGAGCCATGAACAAAGCCCAGATCTGGCCCAAGATGACACCCAGTAACAAGTGGGTAACATTAATACCTGGTAACAATTCAAGATCACCCTGTACCCTGTTACTATAGGTCTACAGTCCCTCTGTAAATCTCCCCTCCATAGAATACAAAAATGAGAAGGGGCACTGCAAAGCAATGAGATCCTACAGTGCCAGGAGTCTCTTTTCACTGAAAACTACTTGAATCTTTAGTTGGTGTCCTCTTCTCAGGAGCTACCCTTTAGCCCAAGCCATGTGAAAGGCACTTCCCTGTGATCCCACAGCCTTCCATGGTCTCCCATGATCAAACACCACACATTACCATAAATTGGATCAGGTTCAACTTTACATTGCCTTTGAGAATTAGGCACAGACATTCAGATGTTTGCAAAGAAGAGAAAGGATGGAAGTAGGAAAGAACAGAAAGCAAGTGAAGGAAGATATACCACCCACTCTTCTAGACACCAAGATCCCCAGTAGGGCCAGCTTTTCTGTAGAGATGTAAGGAGAGGAACAGCTGGGGGGGAGCTAGAAAGTGTACAAATGCCCAAATGTGTGAGTCACATAAACAGTGGCTACAGTCTCCAGGGCAATTGGAAGTCCTCAGGCTCCAATGGACTGCAGTGAGTTGCCTCCAGGTTCTTGAGGTGCCTGCGTGCCAAGAACAGTGCAAGCTGCCGGCGCCGCCGGGCACTCAGACCTTGGCCCACGAGCCAGGGGAAGGAAGGTCCGTGTGGTCCCCAGGCCTTGGTATCGTCCAACTCCTTCCGGCAGCCCTCACGATAAGAACGAAGTGTTGCCAAGCACCAATCATCATCAACACGGTAGCGTGCGTATAATGCACTTTCTTGAGCCAAGCTGCTGGCACGTAGCCAGCGGATTACCACTGTGCGGCCCTCGCGGGCCATCACAGAGGGGTATCTGTGATGCAGAAGGCGCAACAGCAGCTCATTGCCACGGTTACCTTCTACATCGCCCTCCACTTGGCAAGATGGCAGCGTGGGATGGCTCGAGGTGCTGACAACATCATCTTGTGTACGTCTGAGCAAGAGTACTGGGCCTGGGTAGCAGCACAGCTGCTCAGCGACATTGAGATTGAAGTGCTCCCGTACAGTGCGTACTACCAGCCCCTTCCAACTCTGGGGCATAACCTTCAGCGCTAGTGGCACAAGATCATCAAAGGTGGCATCCAGCACTAATGCACCCAGTTCTGGGTAAGTCATGGTGGCCCAAGTTGCTGTGAAGCCTCCTATAGACCAGCCATAAACTATCACATGTGCTGGTGGGAATTGCAGGCGGTGCAGCGCATATTTGACCACCACATCCATTGCATTTGCATCATGTTGCGGGAAAGGTGCACCTGTGCTGCCCCCAAAGCCAGGGTGATTCCAACCTAGCACTGAGTATCCAGCCTCCAGAGGTGCGGACAGGCAGCCCATCTCGTAGAAGCCAGCATTCCCTTCACAGCATATAACGAGATACTGACCACGGCCATGGCTGCCAGGATGCTGACGGCGATCCATGAACATGGTATCAATCTCATTGCCATCGCAAGCCACCAACTTGGCACGCCGCCCATGGTAGTGGTCCACAAGTCGCTCTTGGCCCTGCTGCAGTAGAGGCAGTAGTGCGCGTGTCATCAAGAACATAGAACCAGGATATACAAGCCAGCGACCCAGGGAGTGGGCCAATGCATAGCTAGCAAGCTGGCTGGGCAGTTCACGGATCTGCTGGAGGAGGCACTGCACTTGACTCCGAGCTCCTCGAGGAGGCCTTGTGAGTGTGTCCCCGCCCAGCGCAGCATCATGTAGCAGCCACACACCTGCGGCGGCTGCAGCACAAGTCAATGCTCTGTGACTGCTATTATTAGGGCCTGGGGCATGCAGGTCATCCCAGCGGAAGTCCACTGGCCACCTGCGAAAGTTGTAACTGTAGTTTGCTGTCAAGTAGATCTTGAACACATGCACTAGTGCCTTCACAAAGCAGATGACACACATGGGCACTGAAGCTCTGCGCTGTTCTCTGAAGGCCCAGTCCTAGTTGTGGAATGACAGCAGGAGACGCAGGCCTGGCCCAGCCGGTGGCTGCGGAGACAGGGGCCACGCACAGCACTCTGATGGCATGCCTCCTCTTGGCAGGCCCCAGTGGCCTTTGTGACCTGTGCCTATCCAGCGCCAAGGGAAAGCTGTATGGCTTTCAGTTTTGTGAGTCATTGTTGCTGGGAGAAGTGATGCTAGGGTGACAGGCTCATAAAGGGTTCTAAGGCTTGGTATATTTCTAGTTCAGTCCCACCCGCCTAGGAAAGAGCCTTAGGACCTCACAGCAGCTTCCTACCATGTTTCTAGCACCTTGAGCAGCTCCGACCTCCTCCACTGAAGATGGGCAACCAAAGAGGTCAGAAATAAATAGCCTTGACTTCTTCCTTATTGGGGGAAGACAATAAAAGAAAAGGGATTTCGCACACCTGGGGCAGACTTGTAGTCGGTAGAATTCCCTTATCCCCTCCTTGGACTTTGGGGTTCATTGGTTTACATTTCCTGGAAAAATATATAGGTTAGAACAGAGCTTCTGTTGGAATCAGGAGGTGTATTTGCTCATAGCCTTACCCCTGCAGCCCTTACTCAGTTACCTACACACACACACACACACACACACACACACACACACACACATGAACACCCTTTCTGAATAATTTCTTTTTTTTTTTTTCTTTTTCTTTTTTTTTTTTTTTGGTTTTTCGAGACAGGGTTTCTCTGTGTAGCCCTGGCTGTCCTGGAATTCACGCTGGAGACCAGACTGGCCTCGAACTCAGAAATCCACCTGCCTCTGCCTCCCAAGTGCTGGGATTAAAGGCGTGTGCCACCACTGCCCGGCCTTCTGAATCACTTTTCACTGGGCCAACAACAATCACCTGCAGATGAGTCCTACCTAGCTGTAGTTCCTCTTTTTTTTCAGCCCCTGGTTGAGCACCTCTCTCTCCCACTTGAACCAACCCACAAACTGAACCTTCCTCTTTTTAGAGGGTTCTAGTGGGTGGGTTCCCCCTTTTCTCCTGCACTGAAGATGGCCAGCCTACCTGAGGGGTCAAACAGCTGGAGAGCAGCGTATCGAAGCACTTGGGAACTAATTGAGTAGACCTGAAACAAGTTCTAAAAGCAATGAAATGCAGCCAGATCCCCTGAGTCCATGGGCTGGGCCTACTTGGCAGACCTCAAGCTTTTAGGTAAGGTGGTTTCCAGGTTCTTGCAACCAGCCTCTGTTTTCCTGTTCTACTTTCCAGTTAAGGAACTGACTGCTTCAAGCAGCCCCACAGCTTTGGACTCAGCTGAGGAATGTTGCTGTTATAGAGGAGGACTATAGTGGTGGTCTGAATAGGTATGCCCCCCCATAGACTGATGTTTGAATGCCTGGCCCATGGGAGTGGCACTAACAGGAGGCCCTATTGTTAGAGTAAGTGTGGCCTTGTTGAAGGAAGTGTGTCACTGTGGGAACGAGCTTTGAGGTCTCATATGTTCAAGCTATACCCAATGTGACACAAACTCTCCTTCTGCTACCTGTGTATCGAGATGTAGAACTTTCAGTTACTTGCATAGCACCTTGCCTGCTTGCAGGACACCATGCTTTGTGCCATGATGATAATGGACTAAACCTCTGATTTGTAAGCCAGCCCCCAAAATTAAATGTTTTCCCTTATAAGAGTTGCTGTGGTTATAGTGTCTGTCTTAGTCAGGGTTTGTATTCCTGCACAAACACCATAACCAAGAAGCAAGTTGGGGAGGAAAGGGTTTATTGAGCTTACACTTCCATGCTGTTGTTCATCACGAAAGGAAGTCAGGACTGGAACTCAAGCAGGTCAGGAAGCAGGAGCTGATGCAGAGGCCATGGAGGGATATTACCTACTGGTTTGCTCAGCTTGCTTTCTTATAGAACCCAGAACTACCAGTCCAGGAATGGCACCACCCACAATGGGCCCTCCCATCCTTGATCACTAATTGAGAAAATGCCTTACAGCTGCATCTCATGGAGGCATGTCCTCAAGGGAGGCTCCTTTCTGTAATACCTCCAGCTCATATCAAGTTGACACACAGAACCAGCCAATACCTCTTCATAGCAGTGATTGGGAGATGCTATTTCCCACCCCACCCCAAACACAAATAAAATACCTAATGTCCACTTGAAGTTGAACAGAACTGTATCTCTGTGTGGGTGTGGGTGTGTGTCTGTGTGTGTTTATATATTTGAGACAGAGTCTCACTGTGTGGTTCCAACTGGCCTGTCTCAGCTATGAGTGCTGGGACTCTAGTGTGGTCCCCATGACTTTACAGTGGTTCAGAGTATCTACAGAATTTGCTAAAATACATGAGGTAGTTAACACTTTGTTGTAAAAATAGGCTTTCTGTTTAATGGTTTTGCCCAGCTATTGGCTCATATAAGTGTTCTGAGTCTACTTAAAATAGGTTGGACCAAACTATGGTGCTCATAAGTTAGGTGTATTAAATACATTTTTATTAAGTTTGTGTGTGTGTGTGTGTGTGTGTGTGTGTGTGTGTGTGTGTGTGTGTGCATGCACATGCTACTCCATACATATAGGGGTCAGATGACAACTATGGAAGTTACAGCCCTTTTTCTACCACATAGGTGCCAGGGATTGAAACTCAGATTGTCAAGCTTGCCAGCAAGCACCAGCACCTTATGAGCCTTCTTGCCAGTCCTTGAATACATTTATTTATTTATTTATCTATCTATCTATCTATCTATCTATCTATCTATCTATCTATCTATTTATTGTGTATACATCATACAGCTGTGCATGTATGCCTACAGGCCAGAAGATGACATTAGATCTCATTATAGATGGTTGTTACCTGCCATGTGGTTGCTGGGAATTGAACTCAGGACCTTTGGAAGAACAAACAGTGCTCTTAACCTCTGAGCCATCTCTCCAGCCCCCTTAAATATGTTATTAATAAAAAAGTTTTTGTTTTTTAAGCCAGACATGGTGGTGATCCATGCCTTTAATTCCAGCACTTGGGAGGCAGAGTCAGTTGGATCTCTGGGTTAGAGACCACCCTGATCTATAGAGTGAGTTCTAGAACAGCCAGGGTTACAAAGAGAAATCTGGTCTCAAAAAACAAAACAAAATGTTTTATTTTATATGAGTGCTTTGCTTGTATGTATATATGTATGTATGTATGCATGCATGCTTGCATACCATGTGTATGCCTGATACCCATGGAGTTCAGAAAAAGGCATTGGATCCCTTGGAATTGGAGTTACAGATGGCAGATGGTTGTCAGCCACCATGTGGATGCTGGGAACATCCTCTGAATCCTCTGCTGCTGAGCCTTCTCTCTATAGCTACCATTAAATACTTCTTTTTTGAGACAAGGTCTCACTATATAGTCATTGTCAGTCTTAGACCTGACTTGCCTCCAACTCACACAGTGGTGTTCATCTGTATCCCAGGATGTGGGAGACTGAGACAGAAGGATTTCTAAAAGTTTAAGGCCAGTCTGATCTGCATAGAGAGTTCCAGTACAGCCAGGAATATACAAGGAGACCCTTACCCCACCTCTCCCCTCAAAAAAAAAAAAAAAAAGAAAAAAAAAAGAATATTTACAACATATGTGCATATAACAGCATGTAACACCATCATAAGTCAAAGGATATCTATGTTTTAAAATTGCTTATCTGGGGGCTGGAGAGATGGCTCAGCCATTAAGAGCATTGACTGCTCTCCTAGAGGTCCTGAGTTCAATTTCCAGCAATCATATGGTGGCTCACAACCATCTGTAATGGGATCCAATGCCCTCTTCTGGAGTGTCTGAAGACAGTGACAGTGAACTGTCATATATCAAATAAAAAGAGGAAAAAAAAAAGGTTTATCTGGAATTTGGGGGGGGGGGCAGGGGTTTTTTGAGACAGTTTTTCTATGTAGCCCTGACTATCCTGGAACTCATTCTGTAGACTAGGCTGGCCTCAAACTCAAGAGATCTGCTTGTCTCTGCTTCCACTAAAAGTGTATGCCAATCTAGGTTTGTTTTTCTAAATTTGGCAGTTCTGCCCCAGATGCATATATACCCAGCTCCAAGACCCAGATTCCAGTTTGGTTTCTCTGCTCACTGGTCAGATCTGAGGACTACGGTGTGTCTTAGGGTTCATCAACTTCCTTTCCTGAGATCCTAGAAAGAGCCCACTGGGCACCTTACCTTTAAGTCAAGTGGTTGACAGTGTCCTGAAGATATTTGTGGCCCTTACACTCCTGAAATGACCACTTCTGGCCCTGTAGGGGAAAAAAGGAGTTTAGGGATGAAGGTGAAAACTTTAGGGAAGGTGAGCCATTCACTCTCCAGAAATTTCTCATAAACTGATGTCACCTGCCTTGAGGACCAAGGCATTAGGTTCATTTTGTGTGAAACATGGGAGTGACTTCTATACCAAAAGAGAATCAATGTCCCTGCCTCTTTAACCAGGTCCAAGCAACTGGTGAAGAAGATTCTTTGAGGATTTGGAAGCTGCAGACCCTGCAGATAAAGTAGCCTCAGTAGCAGTGGCAATGTCCTGAAAGACAGTCTTACACCCACTGCCTTTTGTTTATTACTGGAGGCGATCTCCCAACTTAATCTGCTCTGAAACTTTTGGAAACAGACGATATTCTTCAGCCAAGCCCACCTGCCCTTAGTTTGTCCCTGTAAAAAGAAGGAAGCAATTGGGAGAGCCAGAGACCAGATTTTGAAGAGCAGAGGTCAGTGAACTGGAGCCACTAGTCCCCAGGGACTCCAGGCCTTAGTGTGTGTCTGGCCTGGTCCTTGACCCCATCAGTCCACAGGAGCCCACGTGCCCCAGAACCACCTCTGTTCAGAGAGGAAAGCATGTGACAAGAAGAGAGCTGTCCTCTACTGAAGAGCCCCCTAGACTGGACCAGCTGCTGCAGCAAGCAGGGTCCTTTTGCCTTCAGCCCCTTCTGTTTACAGCAGTATAACAGGGTGGGGATGGGGGATGGTGTCCTGGCTTATCAGTTTATGGAAGAATCCTTGCCACCCACTCCTTCCAAGGAGACATCTGAGTATGCACTATACCCCCACACTCCACCCCCACTGGGGCCTGCTTGTCCAGGACGTCCCCCTTCCCCCACTGAAGCGGTGCTTCCTCTCTGGCCAGTTCTGTTCACCTCCCTAGAGGCTCTTGATTTATGTTGTTGAGTCTGAAAAGCTAACCTTGGAGAAGGAAAGGAAAGAGAGAAAACCAGTCCCAGAGGCCAGAGGGGCTGGAGCCAGGATCAGAGTCCCTTGGCAGAGGATATTTAGTGCAGCACTAGCTGACCACAGCAGCACCCTGGCTTTGGAAAAGCTGAAGCTGCCTTCAGGAAAAGCAGCTGAGTTTGCATAAATGCCTCTGCTCAGGAAATGGGGTGCAGGGAAGGTGGGGGTGGTTTGGAGCCCAAGGACAGGAGGGGACTCTTCCTGGCGGATACGGGGTCAAAAGAAGGGGAGGAAATGGCCAAGACAGCTGCTGAACATCTGGAGTCACAGAGAATTATCAAGCGCCCTCAAGGACAGTGGGGTGGGTGGGGAGCTCTCTCCTTCCTGGCTCCTTGAAGAGCTGCCCCATTGTCTCCCTCTGGCCTGGGATGAAGGACCCAGAGGGCTCTAACACCCATTCCGGGGTGATAAACCCTTCTGAACCTTCAGACATAGTGAAAGCCTGTAAGAATGGAGGACACACCCTTTAGGCAACATATCTTGTACATGAAGAGGAAGAGGTGAGGGCCTAAATCCTACCAGAGCCTGAAGTAGAGGGTTACTAATCCTTACCCAGTACTGCTGCTAGTATCCCTATACTTGGCCTGAGGGAATAGGCCAATGTCAGGCCTTTGACAGTTGTGAGGAGAATGGCCATGCTGCTTCTCATAGATCTCTGGGTGGGATCAGATGTAGTCACAGTTCTCTGGGCTCACCACCTCTTTCCTGAGCAGGGTACAATCTACACCCTTTTCTACAGACTGTGAAAGTGAACAGTCTCTCCGTGGGGACTGATTCTGAGTTGGTCTCTGGGCTCTCAGATATACTTTGAAGGGTTGTTGTTTTGTCAGGGGACAGCCTCCCTTTTGGTTTGGGAAACTCAAAACAGAGGCCTTAGCTATTCTACTATGGAAATATCCAGGTTTTGATGTAAAGAGAGTATTTATTATTGCGAACTAAAATTTAACATTCTAGTTCATCCCCCTAGACAGGGATCTTCTTTCTATCCCTCTCCTTGAAATCCTGAGTTAGACACAGTCTGTCCTTTCTCTACAAGCATGCATCCATACAAACCCTGCCCCCATCCCTTTTCTCTTTTGAAAGGATTTCATACATCCAAGATTGGTCCAGACCTTGCTATGTAGCTGAAGATAACCTTGAACATTTGATAGCCCTGCTTCTACCTCCCAAGTGCTGGGATTATGGATTATAGATTCGTACCTCCATAAACTTGGAGTATTCTGAATAGGAAGCAAGCTTTCTACCACCTGAGCCACACCTGTAGCTTCTTATTTTGTTATTTCTGTTTACAGAAATAAATCTGACGTACACTGTAGCTTGCTTTTCTTGACAATGTATTTTGTGCTTCACTGCTGCAGCAGCAAGTTACTATAAAACTGTCTTGGGTGTTCTGCTAATGTGTCAGTTATCCCCAACTATCTTCTAGAGCTCTCTCCACTAGGCAAAAATGGCTGCAATGTGCACAAGCAGATTGTTTTCCCAGGACCGTTGCTTCTAGATGCCATGTGATTTGTTCAAACGTTTTTGCAAAAGTCGTTTTCAATCAATGAGTCTTTTCCATTCTGGAAGAGAACTTGTGTCTGGAAGCTCTACACCACATAGGACAGCTCTAAGCTTTTACTGTGTATCTATACTGTGTTTACAGATTTCATGACCACTGACTAGAACAGCAGCAAAAGCCATTCTGCTCTGTCAGTCGGAAGCCCATTGGGAATCCTTCCCCTGTAGAGGACCTGGGTACCCTCCTGGTGATCAGATAGAAACTATGGTCTGGACTTAAGGCCATGAGCCCTGGGTCTTGGATAAAACTGGGCTGAGGGTGGATGAAAGGTGGGTCACTGCCTTTGTTTTTATCTTTTGTATTTTTTTGTTTGTTTGTTTTAATTTTAATTACATTGACTGATTGCTTGGTTGATTGTGTGTGTGTGTGTGTGTGTGTGTGTGTGTGTGTGTGTGTGTGTGTGTGTGTGTATTGGGGGGACAATTTGTAGGAGTCAGTTCTCTCTTCTACCACATGAGTCCCAGGAATTAAACTTGGGTCATCATGCTTATTAGCAAGCACCTTTATCCGTTGAGACAGTCTGGCTCACTGACTTAGTCATTTGGCCACTGGGGACCTAAAAACCAGTAACAGAGGCTGGAAAAGAATCTAGCCAAGAAGATTCTAAAAAGAGACTTGCGAGGGGACTCAGCTCCATGAGGGGTACCAAGATCCCCACAGTGCAAAGCCTATCCTCACTTTTCCTGGCTTCTTGAAAGGAACTATAAGAAAACTGGAGGGTAGTGAAGCTTCATAAGTTGCTACAGAAGGGGCAGTCTATGCCAAGCCCATGGAGAACTGAGGCATAACCTGAGGATCCTGCTCAGCACCCTGTCACCTTCCTCTTACTAAGCCTGCCTGCCACGCTAGAGAGTTCCAATGGTAGAAAGTGGGGACTTGACAGGGAGATTGAAGTCAGCCTGCTCTGTGGTCATTTCTTGCCCTGGAAACTCACTGAAAAAGAAGTCAGCTATGCTTTAGAGTGTGGTCTGGAGCTGAACCCAGGTAGTGTTGACATAGGCAAAGTGCTTCCTGGCTCAGTTGCGGGTCTTGTGCCCTCCTACCTTGGACTTGCAACTTGAACCTCCCCGAATGGTAGACTGAAAGCTGGCTTCTGCTGATAAGTGAGCATTCAGGACTGTGAGATCAAGGGTGACCCCAGTCTGGGGAGTATATGACCTTATAGCTATCTGAGCCCGGGAGGGTTGGGGGGGGGGGGGAAGAGAAAGCCAGCTCAGAGTCAAGTGTCTCTTGAAATGTAGACAGGCCTTGGTTAGGCAGAGCCATCACAAACTCACATCTGTGTCCTACATGGTAAAGCAAAGACTATGACCAGGGCTTCTATCGCCCTCTGTCATATGGTTGGGGGAGGGGGCTCACCTATCCAGCTTGCTTTGAGCTGATCTAGGTTATGGCCCTTGCGGCTTCTTCTAAGTCACTTGCAGAGATTAAAAATGGCAACTGTCCCGGAGCTGATCCCAGGGGACCCTGAAACCTGTCCCATCCCCCAGGCACTCTCTGTTCTCAGCATTAGCCCCAGTCTAGGACAGCTGCTCCAGGGCTACAACTCCTTCCACCCCATCCACTCAGATCCCAGGTGGGGTCAAGCCCACCATAGCCTAGACTGTAGAGGCCAGGATCCCAGGGCAAACCCAGACAGACAGGCCTTCTACTTAGTTTCCTCTCTTCCTCTCTATGGGACCTCCCTATCATGGGTAGGAAAATAGAGAAGGAACAGACAGAAGGGACAAAGGAGAGGGAAGAAAATTGGCCTGGAGGGTACCCCCACCTTGGTTCCTATGGCTTCTGTATCTGGAACTTCAGGGTTGAGCCACCCACACATACACATATCACATGTCCCAGGAGGCACCTGGTCCAACACAGGATCTGTGGGCCAAGAAAATGTCTAGGTCTTTGCCCTGAACCCACCAAGGGCAGGCAGTGAGGCAGAGAGGGTGAAAGACAGAAGAGAAGCTCTGATGTTTACCACCCTAGCTCTGGGGACAGGCACAAACCACAAACCTGTCTAATTTCACCATTTTGAAACTGCTCTGAGCTGGGTCAAAACAGAGTGCATGTGCCTGTCCGGATTCTCCAGCTTCCCAGAGTGACCATAAGGTCTCAAGAAGCCTTTGAAGTGCTAGAGGACCAAGGAAAAGGGAGCTTGCTTGCCATCCCTGGCCTGATCCCACCTCTAATTTATTTTTCTCAGGTTCCAGTAGGGGCAGCAGCAGGTCAAAATATTAGTCCCTCTCAACTGAAAATAACAGGCCTTGGCCTTAGGAAACCCCCAGAGTGGGAGGTAGAAAGGAAGAAGAGCAAAGGAAGGGAGGCTTCTCAGGAAATGCCTGGGTGCTCTGACTGTGCTAGCAGAGACTCTTGGTCATTGGCTCAGCCCTTGGAAAGTCCCAGGCAGGACCTGTGGACCTGGGTGGGGATAGTGCCAGCAAGGCAACAGTTCCTTACACAGGTATCAGATGCCAGGGGGGGCTTCCTCTTCTGCCTGGCTGGGTTTCTGCCATGGTCATCACCAGGGTAAATGAAGTAACTCTTTATTGTGATCATTCATCCCCCCTCCCCATCATTGCCCTCTTCACTTCCACCTTCACTATCCCAAAAACAGTTTATACAGCTGATATTTTAATTATTGAGACAGGTCTCATGAAGCCCAGGTCTTACCTCAAACTTGATAGGTAGCAGAGGATGACTTTGAACTACTAATCTTTCTGCTCTATTTCCCCAGTGAGATTACAGGTATGTACACACTGCACCTGCACACCAGCAGATGCTTACAAATAAAAGCCCAAGTGAGGGTTTGACCCAAAATGGGACTACATAGAACAGGAACTGAGATTGCTTGTAGGAGTTAATCTTCAGGGAATGGACCCAGAGAGCCCCAAGGTTGAGGGAAGTTGGGTATTTTGGAGGCATGAGAACAAGGACAGCGGGTAGGAGACCTGGGATGGGGGTAGAAATATAGGCAAGACTTGCAGACCAGGGTGCAGAGCTTGAAAGGAAGCTGCCCCTAAAGGTACCAGACTTCGTTGTATTTCTCTGTGCAAACTGGTCTGATTTAACTAACCTCGGGTTTAAAATATTTGGAAGAAGAATGCGTCCATAACTGAGCATACAATTTATTTATATTGTTATAAGTCATCTAAAGATTAAAGTCTATGGTTAGGGGATGGATGAATCTCAGTGGTAGAGTACTTGCCTACCTAAAGTTCTATGCATTTTTGTTTTGTTTTGTTTTGTTTGTTTTTGAGACAGGGTCTTAATATATATGTGTGTGTGTATGTGTATGTGTGTGTGTGTGTGTGTGTGTGTGTGTATCTATATCTATATCATCTATTATATTTTCTATATCTATATATATCTATATCATCTATCTGTCTTCAGACACTTTATCTCCTCGCTCCAGCCCCACTTGCTCCGTCCCACTCGCTGTAGCTATCTTCAGATACCGCAGAAGAGGGCATCAGATCTCATTACGGATGATTGTGAGCCATCATGTAGTTGCTGGGATTTGAACTCACGACATTTTATACAAGGAATTTAAGCATCTGATATTGGTGTCTATGGGATTCCTGGACATTCTTTCTGCTCTTGGAACAAATGCACAGGATGGCGAATCTAGTAGTTGATGTTGAGAGAGGATCAAAAAGGCACGAGAAGGCTTAAGGCTAGACAATTAAGGGATGTGATTCTACATTGGAGATGCACTTCAGCTGTAGAGTGCTTGTCAATCCCTGGGTTCAATACTTAGCACCACTAAGAACTGAGTATGGGGGTGTATGCCTTTAGTCCTAGCACTTGGAAAGTAGAGATAGGATGATCTGAAAATTAAGGTCATCTTCAGAAGTTTGAGGATAATCTGGTATTTATGAGATCCTAGCTTAATTTTTTTTTTTTTAAATTCATGGTTTCTCGGTGTAACTCTGGCTGTCCTGGAACTCGCTCTGTAGACCAGGCCAGCTTCAAACTCAGAGATCTAACTACTAAATGCTGCCTCCTGAGTACTGGGATTAAAAGCAGGCACCACTACCACCCAGCTGTAAAAAAACAAAACAAACAAACAAAACTGAAATTTAGGACTGGAGACATAGCTTAGTGATTCAGAGCATTGGCTACTCTTCCAGAGGACACAGAATCAGTTCCTAGCACCCATAAGTCAGTTCATAGCCATCTGTAACTCCAGAGGAATCCAATGCCATCTTCTGTCTTCCTTGGGCACAAAGCATGCACATGGTGAACATGCAGGCAATATACAGGTTAAATAAAAATAAATCTAAAACTTGTTTTTGTTTTCATTTGTTTTTTGTTGTTTGTTTGTTGAGACAAGGTCTTGCTATGTAGTTTGGCAGTTCTGGAGCTCACTCTGTAGATCAGGCTGGCCTCAAACTAACAGAGAGATGTCTGCCTCTTGCCTCCCAAATATTGGGATTAAATGTGTTTGCCACTATGCCTGGCTTAGAAAAATTTTTAAAAAGTTTAATTGCACAAAAACCTAAGTGTCTGGACATCTGCACTGGCTTAGGCGCTGGCCTAAGTTCTCAGATGGACACTAAAGGAAGACCAAAATTCAAATGCTTCTGGTATTTTCAGGGAGTAACTTTTAACAAAATCAAACTGGCCGAGAAAGCAGCTAAAACATACAGAAGGATATCTGTAGAAAGCAGGACATCGTGTGATGTAAAGACATAGAGGAAGTAAAAATGGTCATTTTAAAGTATGTATAGAGTCTGACAATAGACTCTAAGGCAGTGGTTCTCAACCATCCTAATGCTGCGACCCTTTTCTACAGTTTTTCATCGTGGTGACCCCCAATCACAAAATTATTTTCAATGCTTCATCATAACTGTAATTTTGTTACAGTATGAATATAAATATCTGATATGCAGGATATCTGATATGTGACCTTGTGATAGGGTGATTCAACCCTCAAAGAGGTCTCAACCCACAGGTGAGGGCTGTTACCCTAAAGTGTGACCCAAGTATGAGTGAGAGGAAGTAAAGAGGGGGGAATCACAGGATATCTCTTAGGTTAACTTAAAATTACCTCCTGGAATCTCCAATGGGAGGCAAAATGGTATGAGTCCTTCACCATTACACACAACCACCTCTAACACTGTTCACAGCCACTGCTATTTTCACCTGTCCCATTCATGCTGTCAATATCATCTTTATTGCTTCCACCTCCATTGATAAAACCAAAACCCATCATTCATTCACTCCCTCATTCATTCATTCATCCATTCAAGAATATTCTCTTCATTAAGAGTTATGCTTTATAGTTTAGTTCTCTGGTCATATCACTGAGAATGCTGGTTAGTTTTTGGGTTTTGTGGGGTTTTTAAATAAAGATTTATTTATTTATTATATGTAAGTACACTGTATCTGTCTTCAGACACTTTTTTCTCCTTGCTCCGCTCGCTGTAGCTGTCTTCAGACACCCCAGAAGGGGGCATCAGATCTTGTTACGGATGGTTGTGAGCCACTATGTGGTTGCTGGGAATTGAACTCAGGACCTTTGGAAGAGCAGTCAGTGCTCTTAACCTCTGAACCATCTCTCCAGCCCCAGTTATTTTTTTTGTTTGTTTGTTTGTTTTGTCAACTTGACACAAGCCAGGGTCATCTGGGAAGAAGGAACTTCAATTGAGAAAATGCCTTCATCAGATGAACCTGTAGGCAAGTCTGCAGGGCATTTTCTTGATGAATGGTTGATCCTGGAGAGGCCAGTCCATTTTAGGCGATGCTACCTCTTAGGCAGGTAGTCTTGGGTTGTATAAGGAAGCACAAGGAACTGGACATGGCAGTGCACATCTTTTACCTGAGTACTTGGGAGGCAGAGGCAGGAGGATCTCTGTTAGTTTGAAGTCAGTCCGGTCTACATTAGCAACTTTGAAGCCAGTTAGGACTGCACAGTGAGACACTGTCTTGAAAAAAAAAAAAGAGGAGAGGAGAGGAGAAGAAGGAAAGATTGAGCAAACCAGGAAGCAGTATTCCTCCATGGCTCCTGCATCAGTTCCCTCCCTCTAGGTTCCTCTCTTGAGTTTCTACCCTGACTTTCCTTCATGGTGGACTATAAACTATAAGATGAAATAAACTATTTCCTCCCCCAAGTTGAACAGAGACAGAAACCAAACTAAGGCAATGAGCAACAGAAGTGAGGTCTCTACCCTTAAGGGTCTACAATTGATGTGGGAAAACAAATATGCAGATTTAGAATACAAGACATAGAACAACCCTGCCCTTAAGGTTTTTACTCTTGTTTTTGTTGTTTTGCAGTGCTGGATATTGAAGCCAGTACTTAGAACATGTAAGGCAAGTACTCTACCACTGAGCAACACAGCATCTGGTCCTAAGAATCTATTTAAAAGAAATTAAGTATGTTTATACAGACTTGTCCCCAGATGTTCATAGCATGGATCATAACTCCTGAAATTAGGAAAACCCAAGTATCCATCTACTGTTGACTAATAAACAAGCTGCATTTTCTATACAATGTTAAGAAAAACACCTCGGAGATATTCTGCTAAGTGAAATAGCCACGCACAGAAGGCCACGTAGGAGCCAAGGTTGGTGTCACAGGTCTGTAATTCCAACTCCTGAGGAGGCTGAAGCAAGAGGATGAAAGCCCAAGATCTGCTTTGACTACAGAGTGAATTCAAGGACAGTTTAATTGACTTAGTGAAACCCTGTCTCAAAGAAATAGTAAGAAGAAAGAGGGTTTAGGATGTAGCTCAGTGGTAGAGCACTTGCTCGGTGGGTACAAGGTTTTGGATTGAATCCCCAGTACTACAGGAAGCAACAACAACAACAACAACAACAACAACACACACACACACACACACACACACACACACACACACACACACACACACACACACACACACCACACACACACACCCAGGACCATGCAAGGCATGATTCTATTTATATGAAATCTTAGAACCATAGCATTCTATGACCTGACAGTGGGCATGGTATGAATTTGTTAAAATTCATTCGTGTTGTGTTTAATATGGGTGAATATCATATGTACAAATTATACTTTAATAGAGATTCTTTTTTTGAAAAGACATAAAAATTGGTGTTGGGGGGGCTGGAGAAATGTTTCAGTCGTTAAGAGCACTTATTGTTTTTACAGAGGACCTGGGTTCAGTTCTAAACACCTGGCTCAAAACTGTCCAGGGGATTCAACACCTTCTTCTGACCTCCATGGGCTCCTGCACACAAACAGTACACATGCATATACTCAGGAATATACACACATAATATTTTTTAAAAATCATTTTATGTATATGTCTTTTGTCCTCATGTATGTCTATGCACCATATTCATGCAATGCTCTCAGAGGCCAGAAGAGGGCTTTGAATCCTCTGGGACTGGAGTAACAGTTGTGAGCTGCCATGTGGGTGCTGAGAATTGAACCCTGAACCCTGGCCCACTGGAAGTGCTTGCTTGCTTGCTTTTTTTTTTTTTTTTTTTTTGACAGTCATGGAACTCATTCTGTAGACCAGACTGTCCTAAACTCACAGAGATCTCCCTGCCTCTGTCTCCCAAGTGCTGGAATTACAAGCATATGCTACCACCACCAGGAGCACACTGAGCCATCTCTCCAGTCTCAATATTTTTAAAAGATGTAAAAAAAACTTGCAAGAGAAACCACGAGTAAAGGAAGACAGACATAAAGGTAAGAAGTGGAGGCTGTTTGGGAGCAGTCTTACCCCATCCCAACAAAGGGATGGGTTCTTTTCCTTCCTATGTCTTCCCTCCTACTTGTAGAGCATGTGTCATGCATGAGCCCCAAGGAGTAGAGACCCTGGGTCACCTGGTGACCCTCTTAGTGAGGGAACAGGCAACTCCAGACTTGAGCTCTATGTCAAAGTGCTCACAGGTGCCATTTCCTTCTCAGGGTTAGGTCAGGCATACAGAGGTTGCTCATAGACAGCAAGTGGGTGCTATGGCAGGTGTGGAGTAGAATTAGGAGTCTAGTAGGAGAGAGAAACTTTCATGGACTCTCACACTGGAGAGAGATCCTCCCAGATCCTGTTAGGGGATGGGGCTTTCATGAGTCCTGGTAGGGTAGTTGGTTCTCTCAGATCCTAGTAGGGAAATAGGGGCTCTGGTAGGACCTGGTCCTGGTAGGACCAGTGTAGTAAAGCAAATTTTTTTGTATGGTGCCCTCTACCTCCTCCAAGGACCACTGTCTCTTAGGCTAGGGTCCAAACTCCTAGGTTAGGGTTAGCCAGTCTTGGCTCCTGGAGTGAGTGTGGGAGAAAGGTTCCCATGGCTTTCAACCCCCACTGGATTGTACTCAGCTGGCCTTCTTCCAAAGGGCAGTGGGGTTGCCTTGAGTAGAAAGGTCTAGGTGCAAATCCAGTTAGGCAGACATGTCCAGCTGGGCCCTGGTTTCTCCCACACATTTGTGATGCCACTTTCAGGAATGGTGCCTGGATATGTGTGTCGATGATTGTATTTTTCCTGGATATGTGGGCAGCTCCACAACTGAACTGGCTTGAGTCCAGCGGCAGCTCAGCAGCTGGGGTATCCCTTTGCCATTCTATCCTTTCACTCTCAGAGCCCTGGTCTGGCTACTGAGACACTATTAGTTAGCCCTAGGCCCCAGTGACCTTTTCCCCTATGGCCTTGACAGGGTCTGGGAACCTCCGGTCTGGCGTCCTGTGTCTTGCCAAAAGGATGTCCTGTCCACCCCCATCTCCCCACCCTTCTTATTCCTCCCAGGAGCTGCCCAGGGGTGGAGATGGGGGTGAGAGGGTGGAGGGGAATTGCAGTCATGCATCCTGAGCCCCCATTTCTTCTGCTGCCTCTTCCCTCTGGACTTGATGAAGAGGATGAGGCCCCCATAGGCATGGAGATCAGACTCCAGTTTTCTCCTAGGTCAGACAGCTGATCTGTAAAGCAAAGGCTGGGGGTAGGGGAACAGGAGCAGGGAGAAAGGAGGAAACAGGGAGGGATGTTACTGTTACTCTCCCAGCTAGTCCTGAGTTTCCTGAGCGTGAGGATTCTGGAGGCTGCCTTTGAGCTCAGTTCAGTTCAGTTCAGACCCCTGGGAAGCCTGTTTCTTGTGGGAAGAGTGAATCAGAAGATGGTACCAGGATGGGGAGAGTGCTGTGAGTCCTGGAGTATCCCCATTGGGTTAGTATTTGTGGAGAAGAACAAATTGGGCCAAGCAGTGCCCTCCTTTACTTCAAGCTAGTCAGCTCTGGGCACTTGTGCTTGTGCCTCTGTCTTTCTGTGCTTTATTTGTGTGTGTGTGTGTGTGTGTGTGTGTGTGTGTGTGTGTGTGTGTGTGTGTATGTATGTTATACACAGAGAGAGAAAGAGACAGAGACAGGCAGAGGGAGAGAGAGAGAGAGACAGAGAGAGACAGAGAGAGACAGAGAGTGTATGTGAGAGACAGAGAGACAGAGAGAGAGAAAGAGAGAGAGAGATGGGTACAGTAAATGTGTGCATTTGATGTGTGTCTCAAGTGTTTTCCTGAGCCTCAGATCTGTGTGGCTTCCCAGATCTGTGGTTGTGAATGGAATACCAGTTCTTCTGTAAGGTCAAGAATGACCAGTAATCCTAGCATGCCTGGACCTCTGGAGGATGGGGGCTGAGCAGCAACTGCTGGGCCCTTCCTCCTGGGCCCTCCCCACTGGGTTTGGTCCACCTTCTACTCTGGCAGCTCAGCCAAGTTAAAAATAGCCCCTGGGCCTCTGGAAGCGGAAGGGGTAGAGGCTGCCGAGATCAGACCAAGAGGGAGGAGGTAGGAGGCAACCTCTAGTGGGTGAGGTGAGGCAGTTCCCTTGTCTCAGGCCAGTGCTCCCGGGCCAGTTGCTCCACATCTACTGGCCCATCCACATAGTTAAGATCCTTCCAATTTAGGCAGGGGTGTGGGAGGCTGCTCATGAGCCTTGCCCAGCAAAGCAGAGAGACATCCTTGGTGGTCAGCCTCGTCAGCCAGGCCCTGTTCCAAGCCACAACTCCTCCTAACACCCTTTTGCTCCCTGGGTTTGTTCACTCTCTGAGGGCCCTGTGACTTCCCTGAAGGGAGAAAGGTAGCTTCAAGGGCTGACCCAGTCAGGATATGGGACAAGCAGTCCTCAGGGACACATTCCTCCCTCTGGAAGGGTCTGTGAAGGGCTTTTTTGACCATGCCCCCACCCCTCCATGTGTAACTTATATATCATATCCTACAGGAAAGTGCACATATTCCAGGAATATAGCTTGATAAATGTTCAGAAGCTGAAGACATCTTGTTTAGCACCTGTAACAGAATGATGCTATTCTGTGTTTTTGTCCGAGTCATGGATGTGGTCTGGTGAACCTAGGCATGCATGACTGTGGGACACATCTCTTCACCTACACAGGCCACAAATCCCTCTGGGCATCTGATTGGGCTGCTGTGGTCTCTCCCCTGATGATGCTGGCACTGGCAGAGATTTCAGGGACTGTGTGCCCCTCCCCCCCAGGCTTTTGACCTCCAAAGTGTGGACTGGTTTGTCTTTGTGGTCTAGAGTCTCCCAAGGAGAAGATGTCTGTCCTCCAGGAGGAATGGCAGATTGTATGTCCCTCTACTGGGCTAGACACACCCAAAGAGGCGCCTATTCTGGAATACACACCCAGCCTTCCTTCCTCAGGAAAACCTGTGGTCTGATAAGGCCTCCAGCCTCCACCCCGGCACCAGGACCCCCAGGAGAGGAGGAAACGGAGCCTGCCACCTGGGGCTGGGGTCAGGGAGCCTGGTTCTTGGTGTTCCACCCTAGTAGAAGGGCATAGTACTTCCCATGGCTCCGGGAAAAGAGAACTCTGACTACCTACACCATGTGGGTTTGGAGCTGTGAAGCAGAGGGGTACAAAACAAGGTAGAATGGCTGCTTGCATGTCGTGCTTAGCCAAAGGCAGCGCCTCTACTCTCCCATAAGGCCTTGACAAAGGCTTCAGACCCTTCCAGCCCCCAATGTGGGGTTTTCTTGGACACGAGCCCATCCAGGGTTGGACTTAAGGATGGCAAAATGCCCAGGGGAGAAAACCCTTAGATCTTGCTCTCTGCTACATATCCGCAGATCTCAGGACCAGGTAGGTCTGGGTTTACAATACAGCTTCCACCAAAGGTCTCCCAGTAGTAACCAGGATGACTTTGAGTTCAATTTTTTTTTGTTTCATATTTGTCTACTTATTTATTTATTTATTTATTTATTTATTTATTTATTTATTTATTTATGGGGGAGAGGGAAGGACATAAAGAATTGTATTAATTTTTTTGTTTTTGTTTTGGTTTGGTTTTTTGAGACAGGGTTTTATTTATTTATTTATTTATTTATTTATTTATTTATTTATGGTGGGAGAGGGAAGGACATAAAGAATTGTATTAATTTTTTTTGTTTTTGTTTCGGTTTGGTTTTTCAAGACAGAGTTTTATTTATTTATTTATTTATTTATTTATTTATTTATTTATTTATTTATGGGGGGAGAGGGAAGGACATAAAGAATTGTATTAATTTTTTTTGTTTTTGTTTCGGTTTGGTTTTTCGAGACAGGGTTTCTCTGTGTAGCCCTGGCTGTCCTGGAATTCACTCTGTAGACCAGGCTGGTCTCGAACTCAGAAATCCACCTGCCTCTGCCTCCCAAGTGCTGGGATTAAAGGCGTGTGCCACCACTGCCCGGAAATTGTATTAATTTTTATTTACCTAAAGTAACATAACATTCATATACATATGTATTTTTGATTATTTACATTTCAAATGTTTTCCCCTTTCCAGGTCTCCCCTTTGGGAACCCCCTATTCCATTCCCCCTCCCCCTGCCTCTATGAGGGTATTCCCCCACCCACCCACCCACTCTCATCTTCCTTCCCTGGCATTCCCCTATACTGGGATATCTAACACCCTCAGGCCCAAGGGCCTCTCCTCCCACTGATGGCCAACAAG
>CM052701.1:401879-422295 GCA_028551405.1 Uromys caudimaculatus
ATAGCTGAGTAGTATTCCATTGTGTAAATGTACCATATTTTCTGTATCCATTCCTCTGTTGAGGGACATCTGGGTTGTTTCCAGCTTCCGGCTATTATAAATATGGCTGCTATGAACATAGTGGAGCATGTGTCCTTATTACATGCTGGAGCATCTTCTGGGTATATGCCCAGAAGTGGTATAGCTGGGTCCTCAGGTAGTATTATGTCCAATTTTCTGAGGGTCCACCAAACTGATTTCCAGAGTGGTTGTACCAGCTTGCAATCCCACCAGCAATGGAAGAGTAAGTGTTCCTCTTTCTCCACATCCTCGCCAGCATCTGCTGTGAGTTCAATTTTGTTTGTTTTGAGACAAGGGTTTCTCTGTGTAACCTTGGCTGTCCTGGAACTTGCTCTGTAGACCAGGCTAGCCTCGAACTCAGAGATCCATCTGCCTCTGACTCCCAAGTGCTGGACATGTCTCACCATGCCTGGCTTGAGCTCAAATCCTAACAGGAAGAAAACGTCTGTCAGCTATCTAAGACGGAAAACACGGGGCTGGAGAGATGGCTCAATGGTTAAGAGCACTGACTGCTCATCCAAAGGTCCTAAGTTCAAATCACAGCAACCACATGGTAGCTCACAACCATCCGTAATGAGATCTGATGCCCTCTTCTGGGGTGTCTGAAGACAGCTACAGCTACATATAATAAATCTTCAAAAAAAAAAAAAAATACTGAAAACACCCTGCAAAATCTGAGCCTATTTTCAACGTCTCTTCCCCAGTTTTCTTAGCCTTCTGCCACTTGCACTTTGTGGTTTCAACTCTCCTATGATAATGATGCTAAAAGAAAAGCTTTGCAAGTGATTCTTCAGGTATAGACCATAACTGTCTAGCACCATGGGGGAGTGACTTCAGCTTTGGCCAGGATGGCTGCAGAGCATTGGGGACCTTAGGAGCCAGGAGGGGAAGTGAGCAAAGTACCAAGGGAAGTTGGGCGGGACTTTATCTTGGTGACTAGGATATTTTCTGGGACAACTGAGAGTTACCAAGGGGCAGGAGCAAGAAAAGCCTTTAGGGGTTGCAGGGATCAGAGAGGTAGGGACCCTAGATTGTGTATGGGTTGGAGTCGGGGCTGGCGGGTGGAGCAATTGGAGAAGGGTACAGCTGGTCTGGTAAACAGTGAATGAGCTGGAAACCGCTTATGTCCAAAGTTAGGTACACAGTAGGATTCATGTTCCTTCCAGTGCAGAAGACTGGTAGTGAGCCCATCTGAGCAGGCCTGGGGAGGTAGTGTTCTTCTACCCAAGAGCACTGAAGGAAGGAATGGCCTTTCACCTTCACTTCAGGTGTTTTCTGCTTCCTTCAAATCCTAGATTCTGAGCTGTGGGAACCTCCTGGGTTACTGAAGCTTCAGTCTAGAACTCTGCAGCAGGGGGGGATGAAACAGGTTATCTCTCTGGCCATAAATGAAAAAAAATGTATATATTTTAAAAGAGGACCTCACTCTGTAGCTCTGTTTGCTCTGGAACTTCCTATGTGGACCAGTCTGACTTGGCTGAACTCACAGAGATCCTTCTTTCTCCACCTCTGCTTCACGAATGCTGGGATTAAAGATGCGTACACTATGTCCTGGTATTTTGATAGGGATCCTGAAGGACATTACCTGCTGTGTGGGGGACAAGTCAAGTCATGCTGCAGTCTAGACCAGGGCCCTACTGTTCCGTCCTGCGGAGCAGGATGTGGAAACTCAACAGGGGCCAAAACGATCCAAAGACAGTGCACTACCCTATCCCCTGAGTAACCACCTCTGAAAACGTCAGTTGGGAAGAGGGAGAAGGACCCACAGGTTACCTAGCTGACCCCAATTCCCAGCCTCCCAGGGAGTTCAGTGACCAATGGCAGTGGATTGTTTCCTCTTAAACTTGTTCCTTCTGACCTTTCGGCCCTGTTTTCTCTCCTTGAAGCCTGGCCCACAGCACCTGTTATGTGTGTACATCTGTACCTCCTTGGCTTCCAGTTCAAAGTACAGTCAGCTGTCACATAGTGCCATGTGGAAAGACAAGTACTTCCTCTAGTTTCTCCTTTATCTCTTACCTCTGCTCAACCTAAGGCCACATCGGTCCTAAACATTCCTCTGGCTAGCATGATTTAGATCTTGTTTAAAAATCTCAGAGGTATTCTACAGAAACCTCATCGTGGCTATAGTTGGAACCTGGCTCATCCTATATGTTCCTGGTGGGCCATGGAACATCATCAGAGCTGCCAAATGCTCACTTGTGGCTCAGTCCACTGAGGAAACTCCCTTCTTGGCTTGAGCTGAGGGCTCCCAATCCTCATCCATCTATACAACCAGGCCTAAATAGAAAGTGCTCACAGTCCTCAAATCTTTGCAGAGATGTTTGTTACACTGTTCTGAGACTAAGCTCGTGGATTTGTCTGTTTCTTAGAATGAGGCACCTTAAGGCAGGAGGACCATTTGAATGACCAAGGTCCAGACTGGAGTTGGTATTGGGTACATAGAGACATGTAAGTGCACCTGTGTGTATATAGCCCGTCAGGGATCTGTGAACAATCACCCAGGAGGTTGGAAGTTGGAGAAGCAGCTTGGGCTACACAGTAAGTTCTAAGCCAGCCTGGGATACAAGTGAGACCCCATCACAAACCAAACCAAACAGACACACGAACAAACCAACCAACCCATAGGCCAATAAAGTAAGACTCTACCTCAGAAAAAGGAAAGGAGGAGGAGGAGACCAAAAACACAAAAAGGTAAAGGTAAAGATATAGGTAAGGGTGTAGGTAAAGGCCCATAACTCTTGCTGGAGATGACAGGACAGATTGATATTGACCCAGACCACTGTCCTGGGAAAAGAGACATTGTGCACACTCAATGCCAATATAGATAAAATAGCTGAGGTGTTACCTTGGTCTCCTCCTCCTCCTCCTCTTCCTCCTCCTCCTCTTCTTCTTCTTCTTTGGATTTTTCGAGATAGGGTTTCTCTGTATAGCCCTGGCTGTCCTGGAACTCACTCTGTAGACCAGGCTGGCCTCGAACTCAGAAATCTGCCTGCCTCTGCCTCTCTGCCTGGATGATTCTCCTCCTCCTCCTCCTCCTCTTCCTTTTAAATTTTTTAGACAAACAGACCCCTGAAGCTAGTTTGTCTCTCTGTGTGGCCCTGAATGGCCTGGAACTTAGAGAGATCTGCCTGTCTCTGTCCCGAGTGCTGAGATTAATGGTGTATACCATTTTCTTCATATTTTTCTTAAAATTTAACAAAGTGTTTTTATGATTAGCTGGTGTGTGTGTGTGTGTGTGTGTGTGTGTGTGTGTGTGGCTTGTCCAATGCACAAGGCATTAGTTTGGTCCTCAGTGCCTTTTCTATATAAATACGCAGGTGTGGTAGGTGGACTCTGGCTACTTTGTGGGCTCTTTTTTCTTCCACCCTTCTCCACCACCTTTTTCACCCTTTCAACACCCCTAACACTAGATAGGAGAGGGGAAAAAAGCATAGAGGGGAAATGTGATGACGTTATCGTTAGATTACTCCCTGCTGATTAGGGGCATTGAGTTCTTTGGGGCAAGTTTAATCTTCACTGTCAGTGTTTCTTTGCTCACAACTATGTAACAAAACTGCAACCAACAGCAACCAATAACTGACACTGCCTCTCCGGCTGTAGCATTTAGATACCCTCTCAATTCTGGGAGTTCCCAGAATTCCAAATGTCACACAATTGCAGAAGCTATCTGCAGCTTGCAAAATCATGCTCCTGCTAGAGCACAAGGTAACTCATGGGCTGCTCTGGATAGTCTGAAGCAGCCCCATATCCCACACCTGAGATTAAAATGAAACGTGCATTTAACTGCTGAGCCATCTCCCGGGGTTCCTTCTGGTTCTTCTGGGGGAACTCCAGAAGGCCTTTCCTGGTGGGAGGAAGGGACTATATCTCAAAAAGCAGGACAGGGCCCCATTCCACAGGTCTCGTGGGCCACAGTCACTGTTCACTTTCTGTTCCAAGCCCTAGTTCAGAAGGAAGGGCCAGGTGAATCTAGAAAAGTAACTCATTACATGGGGGCATGCTGGATACATAGTAGGTACTCAGAGAGTATGATGCCTTTTCTTTCCTTCTAGGACCAGTCTGACACAACAGTTTTTCTTCCCTTAGCATGTCTCAGGCAGGTATAGGCTTGGGAACTCCCAGATGGGATACCAAGCAGAGCCAGGTGTCTCTTTTCCTCTGTGGTGCTATCTGCAGAGCTATCGCCAGCCTGTGCAATGTGAGCTCTGAAGGTTGCAGCCTCTGGGGAACAGTGGCTTAAAGCCACTTATTGCCTGCTCTGAGCTACTGAGATGGAATTACAGCTCTAGACTGCACTGGTGAGGGCAACAGTGTCTCCCTCCCCAAAGCCTGGTGAAGACCCCAGTACCTCTTGTGTGCCCTGGGATAGCCAAGGCTGCAACCTGTCAAGTAGGTTCAGAGAAAGACTCACTACAAGGGCTTCTGAGTGAGATTGGGTAAGGCAATCATCAAATTTCATACAAGTGGAATGTCACAGAGACTACTGGTTAAAGGTAGAGAAGGCACTTGGGAAGACAGAAGGGGAAAGAAGACCATAGCAGGGACCTAGAGAAATGGCAAGTTTTGTGGAAAATCTACCTTAAGAGACAGTACAATGCAGAACAGGTATGCTCAGCTGAGACCGAGGAACAGGGATTTGCTTAGACTGTGGAAGGCTGGTGGGTACCTAAAGGAAGGGTGGGAACAGGTGAGTTCCTAACCTCTGCCAGAACCTTCCCAGGACTGGTGGTTGGGAAAGGCTGCTTAAGAAACTTTCAGAGGACTATGACAGAGTTTAGCTCCACACCACAGCCTAGTGAAGTTTGCCTTAACCCAAAGTACTTACTTGTTTCTGATTAGGCACTGTGGCTGCTTCCTTCCCTGTGCGAGGTCTAGCTCAAAGGTCTGGCTGACCTACCCTCTGCTGCTGCTCTGTTCTTTCCCTGTCTCCTCTCCTTGGTCTGCTGAGGCCTAGCCCCCAACCTATTCTCTTGGTCTTGGAACTCAGTACCTCTCCTTCCCCCCAGCCCACACTTAGCCAGGCACACAGGAGGTGTGGCTTCACTCCTTCCAGTATGGTTGGAGATGCAAGGAACTCTGGAATGCTAAGCCCTGGCCCTGTGGCTGGTAGGTGGGAGGCAAGGCTTAGACAGCAAGGGGCTGCCAGTTGGCTATAGCACTTTGGAAGAACGGTTGGGGGTGAGGAGCACTTGGAATGGAGAAGGGGTGACAGTTGGCAACAGCAGCTGGAGTGGCAGTTGGGGCTTGGCAGGGGCACAAGCCTGGAGGACAGTTGGGGTGGGGCAGCCAGGGTTGGCTTGTAGCCCCTGGCCCTGGAGCAGCTCTGGAGGACAGTCTTGCAGAGGCCTGGACAGGAGGGCAGGTCCAGATGGCTCTCAACCTGGCCAAGCTATGCCCAGGAAGCCCCTCCTATGGCCATGGATTGGTCTTTGCTGCAGACTCAGGCAGGCTTCAGCTCCGCTATGGGATCAGAATAATGTGTGATGGGAAGGGTCCCTGAGCAGCCCCAAGATCCTCAGCCTACATCAGTAGCCTTCTTCCCTCCTGCTCTTGGCCTCTCTAGACAGGGACTTCCAGCAGAGTCCTGGAGAGGGCTGGGACAGGTTCTGGGTGGTTTCTGGGAGAGGGCAGGACTCTCAGGGCTGTTGCCATGGGGACGACTGAGCAACACCACTGGCTGGAGGATAAACAGACAGTCTCTCTGACCAGTGACTGAGACAAAGACAGCCACAAAAAACCCAGCTGGGGGTGGAGGAGGAAATGCTGCTGCCTTGGGAGAAGGTGCCTAGCAATGACAGGGTAGGTGGGTGTTCCCTCTACTAGATATGTAAAGATATTTACTCTTGTGGAATTTTCTTTTCCAAAGCTCCTCCCAAGCTATTTCTTACAAAGCAGACCCCGAGGCTAAATGCAAGCAAGTCCCTGATTTCTCTATTGTTTCACAGTAATTAGCCTGAGGTTGGACCCCTTCCTGCTCCTTTACCCCTTGAAAGCCACCGGGTGTGTTGGAGGGCAGGTTGCCAGGGAAGCAAGTGACATGGGGGTCCCTAAGGTTTACAGAGGATGGTGGGCTTGGCCAGCCACATGGCACTCTTAGTGGCTATCATGGTGCTGTTCCAGGTGTTCTAGGGTAGAAGGGGGCACATTCTGAGGGGCCTTCTAATCAGAAAGCACATTCATGACCTGATCAGCTTCTGTGCCCTTTTTTCTGGCTCCCAGAATGACCTGTTGCTAATTCCCTTAGGGTCTCCTGACAAGCTCATACAGGTAGCTTGGGAGTGACTTCTTTGTTGTTGTTACTGTTTTTCAAGATAGGGTTTTATTGAATGACCCTGGCTGGTCTGGATCTCATTTTACAGACCAGGTTGCCCTTAAATTCAGAGAGATCCACCTGCTTCTGCTTCCCAAGTACTGGCATTAAAAATGTATGCCACCACAGCTGGCTTGACTTTAGAAAAACTGTGTATGTGTGTGCATTATGTACATCTGGCTGCCTACTGAGGCTAGATGAGGGTGTTAGATCCTCTGGAGCTGGAGTTACAGGCAGTTGTGAGCTACCCATTGTGAATGTTGAGTGAGAACCAAACTTGGCTCCTCTGAAAGAGCAGCAAGCAAACAATCTTTGTTGTTGTTGTTGTTGTTTGTTTTTTTGAGACAGGGTTTCTTTGCATAGCCTTGTCTGTCCTGGAACTAACTCTGTAGACCTGGTTGGCCTTGAACTCATGGAGATCTGCCTGCCTCTGCCTCCTGAGTGCTGGGATTAAAGGCATGAACACTCTTTTCTTTTCTTTTCTTTTCTTTTCTTTTCTTTTCTTTTCTTTTCTTTTCTTTTCTTTTTCGAGACAGGGTTTCTCTGTGTACCCCTGGCTGTCCTGGAACTCACTCTGTAGACCAGGCTGGCCTCGAACTCAGAAATCTGCCTGCCTCTGCCTCCCGAGTGCTGGGGTTTAAAGGCATGCGACACCACTGCCCGGCTTTTTTGAGGGTTTTTTTTTTTTTTGGGTGTGTGTGTGGCATGAACACTCTTATAAAATAGTAAACCATCTCTCCAGCCCCTGGGGGTGACTAAGGAATGACCCCAACGGATAGCATGGACCCATGTGGCTGCAGGGCCCTGGCCACCTGACTCTTCACATCTTGTCTACTACTCACTGTTGATAGCAAGGATCATGTCCATCTTCATGGCTCCTTGACAGACCCATGTAATGGATGCTGAATGCCATGGTCAGAGTACAACTGAGGCCAACCTATCTCCCTGTCCTCAAGAACCATCTCTAGGGTAGATCACTTGGTGTGAGGAATTGTGGGTTGTGAGTTCCTGAGCCATTCTGGTTACATGGCCAACAAAGCAAACACATCAAGGTACCTGGGCCAGCCTGGCCGTGAACTAACCCTTACCCTCATGTCTGCCTAGGAGTTGCAGCTACCACTGTTTTGGTTTTTAAACAATTATGGGGCTTATTAGCTTCAAGAACAGTGATAGTATGGAGATAAGATGTCTTTGTCTCATCTCCAGGGGATTGTCCTTGAATCTTTCTACAAGCTATATTGTCTTTATGTCTAGGCCTTGTGACCTGCTGTTGGCTTTTGGAGGAGAGAAGACAGGGAGGGATCTTGGTCCAGTCACTGGTAGTGCTGCAGGGATGGAGGTGCAAGTGTGTGTATGTGTGTTAGAGAAAGGGGGTATCTGCTCTGTCATGGCTCATTTCTGAGCTCACCAAGACTTCCTAGGAATAGCCCTTCTGGCATATGGAGTGGGCCTGTTAGTGTTAGACACGGGGTTTAATATGGGCTCCCTGAGCAATGACTGAGCCCCATGGTGTTCACAGGCAAGGCTCTTCTACTGCTCCCAAATTCTGCATGGAAAACAGACAGCATGTCATCCACACGATCCTCCTTAAATGATGTTTTGAGTGCCTAGTTACCTTGGGAGAAACTGGGGCTCTGAGGGACAGTGACCTTAGAGGTCTCCCTATGCTTCCCGCCCTTCATGGGCTGCATCAGAGACCAAATTGAGGAAGGGAAATGGTGGGAAAGACTATCTACAGACAGTGCCCTTTATCCCCTCAAAGGGAGGTTTACACAGCCCAACCCTCCTGGAGGTCAGGAGTAGTAGGTCAGCAGAACTATGCCAGCCATACTTCTCCAAGGATAGAACACAGAGGTGGGCAGATGTAAGTTGTGGGGGGTTCACTTCAGACAAGATGTGCCAAAAAGGTCCTCCAGCAGAAAACCCAAGGCTAAGGGCACTGGGCCACTAGTGCCAGCCTACATACCTGGTGAGGGGTGGGCAGGGCATGTGCCCAGCCATCTCCTGGAGCCCATGAACAGTGAGCCAGTATCCCAGGTTTCATCTTTGGCTGGCAGACGTCTGCTTGCCCTTGCTCACTCAAGGAGAATCCCCTCTGGCTAGCCCTCCCACTGCTGCCTGTGAATGCCTCCTCACACAACTAGAGCAATCCTCCACCAGGGCGGGAGCCTCCCACCTCCTGAGGAATTCCGCTGTGCCTGCCCCTCCTTGAGGAAGGCCAGGGACAGCCCAGGCGCCTCATGATTGTTTGGCCCAATCCCGGCTCAACTCCTCTACGCCCCTGGCCGTCTACGGGCCCCCCCTCCCCCACCCCCGCTGCTGTGCCTGGGATGTACCGTGGTGGCCTTTAACCCCTACGCAGATCAGCCGGGAATGCCCGCTCCGGGTTCTGCTCCTCAACGAATCGAAGACACTGGAGGCAAGAAGAACGTGCGGGCCTCACTGCACCACTGGGGGCGGGGTGAAGAGACCTATCCGTGGCTATACCGAAATCGAGATGCCATCACTGGCTGGGAGCTGGGAGCCAAGACAGGGTGGAGAGCACCACTTGTCTGAGCCCCACACCCTCACCGGCAGTTGGATGACAAGACCGACGTGCGGCAGCCAATGCTCCCAGTTGGTCAAATATGAGTCCCGCTTGCAGACCTCGCCACGTGGCCCGCTTCCCAACGCTCGCATCTCTGCGAGAGCGCCCAGGTCCCCGGATGGCGGGGGTGAAGAGTGACCAGCCTCTTCTGGGCACCGCGCCCCTAGAGCGCGTTTTCTCCGCACAGGCGCGCCTGGAAGTCGCTAAGTTTAGGAGACGCGCTTTCCGCGACGGCTCCGCGGGGCTCGGGGACAGCCGTGACCCAGTCTCGTGCGTCCCCAGGGACAGTGCACAGACATCGCGGGGTGCGCCTACCCGACCCTGCTGCGGTGAACTTGCCCAGCCCACCTCTCCCATCAGGTGGTCTCTGGTTGTGATACTCTCGTGGGGCCCGAGCGTCGACCCACGGACCCCATTCCTTGCCACTCGCAAGCCCATGGGAGGGGGTTTCCCACAATGCCCAGCGAGCTCCAGCCCGCACTTCCGCTGTCCAGCCCCGCGGGAGGGGGGCGGTGGGCCGCCGGTGCTCCGGCGGCCACTCGGCCCCGGCCAGCCCGCTGCGCCCAGCCGCCGGAGCGGGGGGCGGGGCCGGCAGGCGGGGGCGGGGGCGGGACTGGGGCGGTGGCCCAGGCCAGGGCGCAGTGCGGGCCAATCAGCGGCGGCCGGGCGCGCGCCGGGGGCGGGGTCAGGGTCCGCGGGCGGGGCGCGTGGGGGCCGCGGGGCTGGAGCAGCGCGGGGGCGCGCGCCGGCCTGACGGACGGACGAACCGACCGGCGGGCGGACCAAGCCACCCGAGCGAGCGCGCAGCTCGTACCCTCCCGGACGCAGCTCTCGCCAGTGGCCGCGCGATCACCGGTCCGCGGCCACGGCGCTAGCCCGCGCCCGCGCCCCATGGGGTCACAGGTAAGCTGCGCCGGCTCATTGTCCGCGCGGCCAGGCTGGCGCACCACGCCGGGGCCGGGGCTGAAGCCCTGGCGGGAGCCGGAACCGGGTTCGGGGCGGGAGCAGGGCAGCTGCAGCCCTGGTTGCTGTGCCCCGGGCGCGCCCCCGCCCTGCCACTGGCCCCCCGTCCCGCCTCGCGGGGGCGCCCTCCTGGGGGCGATGGCGCCCGGGGACAACGCGGCCGGAGACCCAGGCCCGCGGGGCCACGGCCGGAGTGGCGTGGGCGGGGCGGCGCGGCAGGTCCCTGCGGGGCTGAGCGTAGAGGCGGCCGCGGCGCGGGGCTTCCCGGCCCCTTGGCACCTTCGGCAGCCACTGCGGCCGCCGGGGTCCCTCTTCGTCACCTCCGAAAGGGGATTTTTCCAGCTGGTAATTTCTGCTGCGTCAACGCCTGGCCCCGGGAGGCAGCCCGGGGGCGTCCCTGCGCCCCCCGCCCTCTTCGCCCTGTGCGTCCCCCGCCCGCTCAGCGGAGCCGCACCCGGACCCGCCCGCGCCGAGTTTGCCAAGAGTCAGAACTGCAGGAGGTGGGCCCTGCGGGGCCTTTGGGGGTCATTGTCTCCCCAGAAGCTAGATGCGGGTTGTTTTAGATTTCCATTTTAGTAATGGGCCGAACTAGGGTGCAGGGCCCTCCCGGTGCGATGGAGTGGGCAGCGCAGATAAGCCGCGGCGCGCGGAGCGCACGGGGCGCGCAAGGGAACCGGGTCCGCTACAAGTCGCGTCTTTGTTTCCCAGTAAATAGACCTGTCAGTTTCACAGGTTAGCGAAAGTCAATGTCAGACAACTCAATCCCGAGGGTAAAACTGGAATTTTCTGCACCATGGAGAGGGTTCTAGTTAGTTGGAGGATTTCTTGGTATGGCTAGCGATTTCACTATTACTAGGCGGAACCAGCTATACACAATAGGACTGGATCTGGGAGCCCAAGAACAAGCTAAATGGGGCGAAAACCAGATAATTTCTAACCCAAAGAAATATAAACAGAAGAAAGTTTGAAATTCTTAGCGAATTTCCTCCGGCTCTCATTGCTACAATCTCAGCGTGCATTTAGTGAAGGTTACAGTGGCGAGATTGTTATCAGAATGTAAAGAAATGCTAATTAGAAAATGTTTAGTGAACCGCCTAGGCACTGACACCTGTGCCTAGTGCACTCCTGTGCGTGCATTGTCTCCCTTGTAGAACGCTGGATTGGATTCCTCCTCTAGGCTAACTAACTTCCCATTTGGGTGCAGATTCGCGAATTCCGCTCTTGCTGGTCCTCGTCTTGCCAGTGCAAGGCAGTGTTTCCACTCAGCAAAAGAATAGTTTGTTCACCAAAAGGAAATTTATAGGTTTTCCACGTGAATAATGAAGTAAAGTTTATTATACTGGAATTTCTCCATTTTGGTAAATTTTATGATATTAGGTACTTAGAATTGAAAAGTTTAGGATACATTTCCATATTATTGGAGAAAAGATAGTGATACTTAGGCTGAAATTATTGCAGATAGAAGTTTAACATTTTCTTTGGGAACCTTGTAATTTTTTTTTTTTTTCTGAAAGGAAACCCTGTTGGCCGTTATTGCCAGTTTTCTCTTTAGAATAGTAGAAAGAACTCACTTTGAGAGCCTAGAAATCCAAAATCCAGTCTTGACTTAAGCCTGCCTGAGGACAACATTTAATTAAGATTCTCATGACGATACCTTGAATGTAAGACTTTTGCTTGCTTTCGTTAGATAATTTCAATTCATGAGGTTGGTGTTGGTGGCACCCTCCTGTAATACCAGCACTTGGGAGGCAGAGGCAGAGGAATCTCTGAGTTCAAATCCATCTTGGTCTACAGAGTGAGTTCCAGGACAGCTAGGGCTACAAAGGGAAACTCTGTCTTGGAAATCAAAAACCAAAACCAAACCAAAACAAGAAAGATAATTTCTATTCATGTCCTGTTGTTCTATGTAAGTGAAGTTATTCTGAGCCCATCTTTTTCTGACTGGTCTCTGTTACCAAGGGCCACTGGTGACATTAGTGCCCTGCAGCAGACTATGCCAGGGTCAGGCTAGTCTACTTCCCTGTGACTTGTGGTGCTCCTTGGTCACACAGAGAAACCAAGGCATAAATGGAGAAAATGCCTCAAAGATTCATAGAAAATGTTTGAGTAATGGGAGGTCTGTTACTGCTGAAGATGTCTTATTTACAAACACTGTTAATGAATTATGTTTTAACAGTGAACTTCCCGACTCTATCTTGTGTGGAGGTTTTCAAATTAAGGAAAATTGGGCCACTCTGTCCCTATGGTCTGGTTTCTGGGGCGCTGATCAGCTGCTGTGCTGTACTCCTTGAGGTTTTAGACCAGCCTCTGAGAACTGAAGAGGCCCATTTAGTGTACAGGGCAGAAAAATACTTGAGCTAATTTCTCACAGAAGTCACTTTCTGTGCTTAGGCATTCTCTTAGCTGTTAGTAAGAAGAAAGTTCTAGAAACAGTTGTCTCCCCTTTAATCTGTACAGTAGAGTCCTTGCACCTGCCTTAGGCAACCTGTTTCTGGAGCTTCATGTTCTTTTGTTTTCTCATTTTGAAAAAAAAAAAAAAAGGCTTTTCTGCTTTGGAAAACATATTCTAATTTAAATTCTCTGGAGTGAGATTGGATTGTTAAGAATTTGAAGCTGGGTGGTGGTGGCACATCCTTTTAATCTCTGCTTTTTTGGAGGTAGTGACTGGTGAATCTCTGAGTTCAAGGCCCGCTTGGTCTAGACTGAGTTCCAGGACCAGCAAGGCTACACAGAAACCCTGTCTTGGCCCCCTCCCCCACCACACACAAAAAAGAATTTCCCTTTGAATCTATTACATCTTGTGGGTGGTTGGATTTTTGTTGTTGTTTTTCCAAGACCAGGTTTCTCTATGTAGCCCTGGCTAACCTGGAACTCACTCTGTAGACCAGGCTGGCCTCGAACTCACAGAGATCTGCCTGTTTCTGCCTCCCGGGTGCTGGGATTAAAGACATGTGCCACCACCACCTGGTTTGTTCTTAGAGTTTGCTGAGCGGCCTGACCCCTAAAAGTAAACAGACAAAGGAAATGGTCTATTAAGACCAAAAGATAAGTCTTTGGAACACTGCCAACTCTTTCCACTCATAATCTCCTGTCTTATCGCTGCTGTTTTTGGCCTGGCCAGTTCTGGTCTTGAACTTGTCCTAAGAGCTGGGCTCTGAGAACATGGAGTTGGTGGAGGATTAACTCTTTTCTCCCCCTCCCCTCTTATTTTTTGGGTAGGATCTTACTCTTTAGCCCAGGCTGACTTAAAACTTTGTATGTAGCTTAGGTTGGCCTCAAATTTGAGGCAACCCTCTCTCAGGTTTTTTTTGTTTGCTTTTTGTTTTTTCGAGACAGGGTTTCTCTGTGTAGCCCTGGCTGTTCTGGAACTCACTCTGTAGAACAGGCTGGCCTCAAACTCAGAATCCACCTGCCTCTGCCTCCCAAGTGCTGGGTTAAAGGCGTGTGCCACCACTGCCCTGCTCCTCTCTCAGTTTTTTAAGTGCTAGAATTACAGCTGTCTGACACTACACCAAGCCTTCTTTTTGTTTTGTTGTATTTTGTTTTGAAACAAGGTTCATATAGTCCAGGCTGGCCTCAAAACCACTATGTAGCTAAGGATGTCCTTAAGCTCCTGATCCTTTTTGCCTCCTACATAATGAGCATTCTGGATCACAGGAGTACACCACCAATCCTGGCTTTTCAGCCATAACTGCTTAACCACCTTTTTATTTCCCTTTGGTTTGCACTCTGGCTTACTAGTGGAGTGTGCCTGTAGGAAGAGAAGAGAAAGAACACTTCCTCACCAGTTCTATGAAAGACTGAAAGGAAAGCAAAAAAGAAATCAAATTTGACCTAAGCATGACTTATGTAACATTTTATGCAGAGTAATTTAATTTCAGGGTTTCATTAGTGCCATTTAGTTTTGATGTATATATATATTTTTAATTACTAAGTATTTTATTTTTATTTATTTATTTTTAAGACAAATTTTCTCTGTGTACAGCACTGGGATTAAAGACGTGTGCCACCTCCTCCCAGTTGCTAAGTATTTTATAACATAATTTGGGTTTTAAAAATTACTAGTTATCAGTGCAAGTTGGGAAACATCAGTGTGTTTTTCAGCAGCACACGTGTAGCTTTCTGTGCTTTGACAGATACACTTTCTTAATTGTGTTAGCAGACATTCTAGCTTTCCTTTGTTCATCTCCCCCCTCCCCCATCCCGTTTTTGAGACATGGTCTTGCTATGTAGCCCATGCTGATCTAAAACATATAAACACCATCATGCCTGTCCCCAGGGTTTTTTATTGCTGTTTTTTTTTTCTGTTTTGTTTTTGTTTTTTTGTTTGTTTTTTGTCATTCAGAACCTTAGGTCATTCAAGTCATAGAAAATCATGTAGTAGAAGGATATAGGGGGTGGCCACACAGATAGCTGATGTGATAGTGTGGATAAGAGCATCTCAGAGAAGGTAGGCAAGATGAGGAGCAGTCTTGGGAGTTCCTACAGATAATCCAAGGGAAGGGCCTTCAATATTATACTCAGAGGAAGCTGGTACCCAGTAAGCTGTGTCTTCCTCTGCTTTGTCAATATTGGATTGCTGGTGAGAGTTGGCAGATCTAGGAAAGAAAGATGGTTTTGCTGGGCACGAGCAGAGATTTAAGTACATATCGCAGCTTGTCTTAGGCACACAGCCCCTTGTGGGCCTATATGGGAACACCGGTCTTTGCTTTTAGAAAGCAGTGATATAGTTTTGTGGCTGTCTTATTGCAGTGTGTACAGGTGCCCAGGAGGCATATTGAGTTCCTTCTACATTTTCTGCCAGTAGTTCTTTAACTTCCTGCTGTCATTTCAGTTGCCTACGAAATAGGAAAGATCTATAAATTCACATGAATGATGGATTTTTAGAAGATATCTTTTTATTTTATTTTATTTTATTTTTTTTGAGACATGGCTTCTTTGTATCTTGGACTGTATACAGAGGGTTTAAGTCTTGTAAGTGTGGGGTTTAGTTTAGTTTTGTCTTTTGTGGTGGTGGTGCTGCTGGGGATTTGACTCAGTATCTTCCACTTAGTCTCCACTGAGCCCTAGCCCAACTTATCCAAGAGCTGTCTTTATGAAAAGTGGATACACTTGCCTGGCATGACCCACTTGCTTGTGAAAAGGTTACTTGTCTTAGTGTGGGTCACCTAGAGAACTGACAGTTTAGCCCACAGTTTTTGATATCTGAGATACAAAAGCAACTTTCTCTGAACCTCTACACATAGGGATAGACACGCAGCCTAAGGTGCACATATATTAGCAAAGAGGATGATATTGTATTAAGAGCATGTCTTAGTCAGTGTTCTATTCCTGCACAAACATCATGATCAAGAAGCAAGTTGGGGAGGAAAAGGTTTATTCAGCTTACACTTCCACACTGCTGTTCATCACTAATGGAAGTCAGGACTGGAACTCAAGCAGGTCAGGAAGCAGGAGCTGATGCAGAGGCCATGGAGGGATGTTTCTTACTGGCTTGCTCAGCTTTCTTATAGAGCCCAAGACTACCAGCCCACAGATGGCACCACCCACAAGGGGCCCTTCCCCCTTGATCACTAATTGAGAAAATACCTTACAGCTGGATCTCATGGAGACATTTTCTCAACTGAAACTCCTTTCTCTGTGATAACTCCAGCTTGTGTCAAGTTGACACACAAAACCAGCCAGTACAGAGCAAGAGAACATTTTCTTCAGAATTATTAGAGGAATCAATGAACCAGTGAAGGAAACAAGCATGAATCACAAAAACTTCACCCCATGCAAGTCCACTGTACTTTTTAAAGTTTTACCTGTGTGTGTGTGTGTGTGTGTGTGTGTGTGTGTGTGTGAGAGAGAGAGAGAGAGAGAGAGTGTGTGTGTTTGTGTGTGTGTCAGAGTCTGTTGCCTGCCTGCCTACCATGTGAATGGAGGTGGCCAGAAGAGGGTGCCAGATCCCTTGGAGCTTGAGTTAGAAGTGGTTGTTCCCAGGGTGTTGGGAACCAAACTCAGGCCTTCTGGAAGAACAGCCACTGCTCTTAACCACTGAGTCATCTTTCCAGACTCAGATATTTCCACTCCTAATGTCCACTTGCACATATTTACTCTGTATGATCTAGTCTATAGTCTAGGCCTGGAATGTTTTCACCCTGTGAGACTTACTGCTGAATACGCTCACCCTTTCTTGTTCTTTCCGATTTCGGGCTAGTTGAGTCAACTTACCTGTTCTGGCGATTAAACCTGGCTTCTCTCGGTTTCTCCTGAATTGCTCTGCTTGGCCTTATACTAACTTTGGCAATATGTTCTAATTTTATGGCTCCTTCTCATTTTCTGGCTTATTCTGTCTTTATCTGTATCTAGCTTGTTCTATCTGCAACCTATCTCTGTACAACTGCCCCAATAAAACTGCCTTTTCTTCCTCCTCCTCCTCTTCCTCCTCCTCTTCCTCCTCCTCCTCCTCTTTCTCCTCCTCCTCTTCCTCCTCCTCCTTTCCCTCTCTCTCTCTCTCTCTCTCTCTCTCTCTCCCTCCCTTTCCCCTCTCTGCAATGCTCCCTTAAGTAGCTTCCCTTTCCTCCCCTTGTGAGAGTGGGGCTGTCTTAGTCAGGGTTTCTATTCCTGCACAAACATCATGATCAAGAAGCAAGTTGGGGAGGAAAGGGTTTATTCAGCTTACATTTCCACGTTGCTGTTCATCACTAATGGAAGTCAGGACTGGAACTCAAGCAGGGCAAGAAGCAGGAGCTGATGTAGAGGCCATGGAGTGATGTAACTTACTGGCTTACTTCTCCTGGCTTGCTTCTCCTGGTTTGCTTCTCCTGGCTTGATCAGCCTGCTTCCTTATAGAACCCAAGACTACCAGCCCACAGATGGCACCACTCACAAGGGGCCCTCTGCCCTTGATCACTAATTAAGAAAATGCCTTACACCTGGATCTCATAGAGGCATTTTCTCAACTGAAGCTCCTTTCTCTGTGATAACTCCAGCTTGTGTCAAGTTGACACACAAAACTAGCCAGTACAGGGGCATATCCTATTCTGTCAGATCTTTCTCTGATTCATTACTTTGTCTGTCATTGAATTAGACATCACTTTAGAACACGGGTGCTTCCTTCTACAAACCAACTTCATTGTATGGGATTAAAGGTGTGTGCCAAGGGATGAGTCACCTCACACCTAGAACCAGTTTTTTTTCAGTAAATCACATAATCTCTGGGTTCACAGTGTGATAAAATATCCTGCAACACCTCTACACATGTGCTATAGTGCTCACTCACACACTAAATAAATACATGAAAATAGAAATAGAGGGCTGGAGAGATGGCTCAGTGGTTAAGAGCACCGACTGCTCTTCCAGAGGTCCTGAATTCCCAGCAACCACATGGTGGCTCACAACCATCTGTAATGGGATTCGATGTCCTCTTCTGGTGTCTGAAGACAGTGACAGTGTACTCATATAAATGAAATAAATAAATCTTTTTTAAAAAAAAATCTTCCTTGTTCACATCCCGGACACCTGCAACCATTCCAGTTCATTCAGACTGAGTCTGGTTCACTCATTCATTCATTCATTTCCAGTCTGGTTCATGCTGCTGAAAAAAAAAAACAAAAAAACAAAAACAAAACAGAAATGGAATGAAGGACTGGGAGGTAGCTCAGCAGTGGAGCACTTGCCTACAATTCATGAGGCCTTGGGCTTCATCGCCAGCACCTTGGGGAGTGGGAAACGAGGCCATTCTGGCTTTAAGAACAATATGAGCAGTGACAAGACCAGGAAACAGAACTGCTCACATGTACAGTGCAGCTGGGCAGAGTGGAGACCTGAGTCTCAGAGGAACAAAGATGAGGGGTAAGATTGCTTACAGCAAAACAGAGGCTCAAGGCGCCCTGCACAAAACTCTGGTGTGTACAGTTTTAGTGGGGTTGTGATTGATGAGTGTGCTCCAGTCCCTGAGATTTCTAGATAGTCATCCCAGGAAGTTCTGGTCTGTGGATACAGGACTGTGTCTCCACCATATCCCCATTGAGAATGAGCTGTAAAGAGAAAGTGGTCCACAGTCTTGTTTTGGTGCTCAAAATAGGTCTGTTCTGTGTTCTCACTCCATCCCATTTAAGACACTGAAGCCTGTGAGTGGCAGTATGCTTTTATTTAGGAAGTTCAAAGCCAGTTTGGGAATTTCTGAAAGAAGCAATTACTCATCTTCATTTAAAGATGAGGACGAACTGGGAACAATTTGCTGTAACTTGGCATTCTCCATCTCCCAATTTTAAGCAGAATCTGAGACCTAAATCCGTTATCTTATGTATCAAGGATACCTGCTCGACGTCAAGGTGACTTTATCTGTATGGTTGTTATCCTTCCAGGAAGCCAAGACACCTGACTAAGACTACCCGGAGTGTCTGGTCTTGAGGAAGCCTCACATCACCCAAGCTTCTGCTGCATTCAAAATCTCCTTTCAAATACAACTTTGTCATTTATAGTACCTACTCCTTGCATTCTCTCATGTCTACAGGAAAGGGTCACAGAGGGCAAGTGCCTAGAGTTCCAAGACACCAAAGATCAGAAAGATGCTGGGGCAGAGGAAAAGGGATTAAAAGATGCAGAAAGGGAAAAAAAGTATTCCGAGGAGCACACATGATCATGGATGAAGTGTTCTGGATGAATGTTGCCTCTTTCCCTCTTCATGTATTGATGCCCTTGGAGGGCTGCATTTTTTTTTGTAGCTGTGCATATAGCATGTAGGTACTATGAATATGGTATATTTTCACTGTTTGTAGTATATGGGAGTCATGTGTACAGTGTGTTGGTGCTCTAAGTTCAGGGTGTGGGCATTGTGTGTGAGAGTTCTATGTGCTTGTGTAGATGGTGTTCATGCTTTGTGAGTGCTGTGTGTGCAGTGTGTGAGTACTGTGTGCACACAGTGTATGGCAGCTATGTGTGCAGTAGGGTAATCACTTTGTGTGCCCTGAATTGGTGCTTTGTGGCTGTGTGGTGGGTACTGTGTGTGTATATATGTGTAGAGTATGTGGATACTTCCTTGACTTGTGCCTGTTCCTGAAAATATGTTTTCAAACCTAGCATGAGAGCATGAAAAAGCTGCCAGTCCTGCTGTATGGCTGAGTTAGGTCTTAGTGGCCCGTCAGAGAACCCAATTCCGCAATCTGGGCGTCAGAAGTCCCTACACTTCTCAGACTTGTTTTTCATATTTGCACATGTCAGCTCTGGGGATGTTTCCAAGGCTTTCAGCAAATTCCCACTTGGGATCTAGGTCTCACAGGAAAAGGTTGCACCCTGGCAAATGTTTTGGGAGTTACTTCAGGGCGTTTGGACTGCAGCTGGGAGGTGCTCAGCAGTTGGTGCCCTGCCCTCCTGGCTGCCCCTACCTATCAGAACCACTATGGCAGCCCTCTGTACAGGGATGTCAACTTCCCAGCTGTTCGCCTGTGTGCCAGTTCCAGCTCAGCTTTCTTCATTGTTCCTCCAGTGTTAACAGCACTGAGAATTTCCTGTACATTAGACTTGACAGGTGGTTTTCCTATAGTAACTTTACAGAAGAGAAGGTTCTTGGCTCCTGTGCCCAGTGGGTGAGATTATCCTGGGCGGTAGACTTGGGCAAGCCACCCATGGTCTTGTGTTCTGAGAACTTGGAGTAACATCATGAAGATACTGTTTCCTGGGACTACTAACCCTGAATTCACTTGTAGTATGATTCTGAAGTGAAACTAAGAGAGTGAAGATACTTAAAACCACACAGGTGCTTATTAAATAACAAGAATGCTCCGCCTGAAACAAATGAAACCATTGAGATCAATGACACTCTGCAATTAGATGTTTCTTTCTTTTTTCTTTTTTGGTTTTTCAAGACAGGGTTTCTCTGTGTAGCCCTGCCTAGCTGTCCTGGAACTTGCTTTGTAGACCAGGCTGGCCTCAAACTCCAGAGATCTGCCTGCCTCTGCTTCTTGAGTGCTGGGATAAAAGGTATATGCCATCATTGCCTGGTATTTCTGTTTATCATTGATTCTTAAAAGTGCTCATTCTTTGGTACTACCACTATGCTGGCTTTGTTTGTTTGTTTTTGTTATACTTGGGTAACACTGTAAGTGGGAAACCTCTGTGTTTTTCTATGAGGATATGGTTCTTGCTCATTTTCTAGAAACCTACCCCACAAAACGAATAATGAAGCAGGAAATTTTTTTTTAAATTTAATTTTTATTTATTATTATTATTTTTGACAAGATTTCATTATGTATGTAGCTCTTTCTGTTTTGGAACTGTGTAGACCAGGCTGGTCCAGAACTCACAGTTATCTGCCTGCCCCTGTCTCCTAAGTGCTGGGATTAAAGGTGTGTACCACCATCTCTGGCTAACAGGGAAGATTTTTTTTTTTTAATTTTTATTTTTGATACTTTATTTACATTTCCGATGTTTCCCCTTTTCTGGGTCTCCTCTTTGGAAACCCCGTATCCCCTCCCCCTCCCCGCCTCTGTGAGGGAATTCCTCCTCCC
>CM052701.1:428058-550944 GCA_028551405.1 Uromys caudimaculatus
CTCTCCCCCCTCTCCCCTTCCCTCTCCCTTTCCCTCTCTCCTGTCCCCCTCCTCCCCTCCCCCTCTCCCTCTCCCCCTTCCACTCTTCCCTCTCTCCATCCCACTTTTCCCCTCTCCTCCTCCCTCTCCCCCTTTTCCTCTCTCCCCCCTCCCCTGTCTCCCTTCTTCCCTCCCTTGCACTTGCATGGACCTGCAAAGGCCACAGGATAACTTGAGGGAGTCAGTTCTCTACATGTACCATGTGTGTCCCAGGGATTCAACTTGGGTGTCAGGCTTGGTGGCAAGCACCTTTGCCCACTGAGCCATCTCATCTGGCCTGGTCCTACTTTAAAAAATATTTATGACTTTATACTTTAGCCAAAGGATAAGGAAACAATATGCATGTGCTTTTTTTGTGGAGACATATAGATTTTTTAAACAAGTTATCACCTGTGTGATGATAAATCCAACTGTTAAAATAGGTTCAAAAACTTGTTTTCTTTCAAAGATTCTAAATTTGCTATTGGCTAATAAAGCATAGGGATGTCTTGTGAAATTTTTTTAAGCCTCAAACATGTCTCAGTTCTCTCATTTTCAGTTGGTTTCTATTTAATTTTTACCAAAAGCACAAATTAGGTTTGCTTCTCTTTCCCCTCCCGCCTTATCAAAACCAGCCTCTAAGTGGCTCTGTAACTCAGGATGGCCTTGGATGACCTTCTTCCTCTACTCTGGAACCACTGGGATTACAGGAGTGAGTCGCTTGCAGCAACTACTCTCCCCTTTTGGTAGGAGAGATGGATGTGTAATTTTACTTAAATGTAGTATTTTCCAACTAATGGGAATTTTCTTATGAAAAGATGACTACTTCAGTGGTCAGCACTAAACATTTACTTTGAGATGTACTGGGTTGTTTCTTTTGAATATTTTCATGTATGCTTCTCATTTTTGAATTAAGACCTATTTTTGCTGTTTTTTTTTTTTTTTTTTCCTTCCACATAAATGGTCTTTATCCATAACAAGCACTGGGTCTCACACATATTCAGTTCCTCCAGAAAAGTAGAGTTGATGAACCAGACATGACACTTGGTTCCAGGAACACTGGAAGTCTGGGAGGAAAGTGGGCTTGCTCCTGGTGTGTTCCACTCTCTGATTCACCAAGGGAGCTGTCTTCTGAGCAGGGAGGAGCTGAGTTAAGTAAGTGCCTGACTCAGCTATCACAGAATCGCGGTAAATGCCATTGCCTGCCAATCCAGGCAGGTTAAGGTCTTTGGATATTGAATACCCAGGTGACTCACAGGCTATCAATCTGGGCCTAAACTGTATACCATAAATTCTGTAGGAACTGAGACATTCTGACTCTCATATTACTTGTGGCTTTGGGCATGGGGCTCCCGGAAACCTTGCACCAGACATGTGGTGAGGGTACATCCTGCCAGAGCTGCCCACAGGCCTGCGGGGAAATTTCTGTCTGTTCTGGGAAGTCAGTGCTTTGGGCAGCTTCTCTGTGAGGGGTAGGTAGGGAAACCAGTCACTGTCTTTTCAGGAAAGATGCTGCCTCATGATAGCTTTGGGATTCTAGGTGGCGTGAGGGCAACAAACCTCGCCTGATCCATGGCCTTCATGGCAGGGAAGTTTGTGGGAAGTCAGAGGTACAGGCTGTGCCTGGCCTTCCCAGTTCCAGCCCTCACAAGGAATCAGGTATTGGATTTAGCCTCCTGGGAACTGACATCTCACTTGGTGGCCAATCTTTGATTTTCTTCATGAATAAGGAATGTACTTTTCCAGAGAAAAGGGTTGAAGCAAATATCTTGAGTCTTGACAGGCCTGTCTCACCTAGAAGGGAAGGGACACACAGACACATTCTCTCTCTCTCTCTCCCTCTCTCTCTCTCTCTCTCTCTCTCTCTCTCTCTCTCATAATTTTAACTTTTTAAATCATATTTTTCATAATGGTTCTTAAATGTTTTAACCTCCCTTTTAGCCCACCACCCACCAGAGGTAGTGGAAAAGAAAGGATACGGGGGAAGTGGACTTGTTTAGAAATGGTTCCTTGGAATAATTCCCATCTGTGTTGTCAGGAAATTGTTCACATAGAGGCAGCTCAATCCACTCACAAACACTTCACGGATATATCAGTAGTCTAATTCGGTAGATTCGGGATAGTAAACACAAATCAGGAGCAGTGGTACTACCTAGCAGAGATGGCCAGGCCTCAGCCTCCGCTTGAGCCAGTAGCAGGAGGGACCAGCAGGAGTGCCAGGAGAAGTTCTCAGCTGTGCCTCTCTCAGTAAAACAAAGCGCAGTGAAGACAGCTAGCTCTGTAAGCAAGCGTAGCTCGGCTTCTATCACTGTCCATCGAGTCTTTTTTATACTCCCTCCAAATGTCATGTGTCCTTTATGGGTCTTGCCCCAGCACATGAGTCCGTTTCAGCTGACATCATTCTGTCAATCAGTCCGAGTCCACGGAAGTGGCAAGAAACTGTACCACATCACCAGAACTTTTTCAGTGTGTTTCTCGGTATGAAGTCCCAACAAATAGAGTTCTACTATGTAATAACGTAAGGCGGAACAATATGTGTGTGTGTTGTTAGTGAAGAATCCTTCATCTCGTATTCTTTCTCATGCTTGCTTTAGCAGAACCGCCTTTCATCTGTGTCTACTTTAGTTTCTTCACGAGTCTGTCTTAGCTTTCACCTGTGTCCACTTTAGGACAATACTCCTTCACGTGTTTGCCCCAATAAAACACGATCCAACACAACTGACTTTCCAAAGAGCCCTTAAGTTTCCATGTCTTTCTCTTCTGGTTTCTGTGCAATTAATTCCATACAAACTGCTGAGCATTGATACAAACAGCAGTCGGAGTCCTCAGCCATTTTCTGATTGGTGGGCATTTGGGAGTTTTTATTTTCCCTGATAGACAGTAGTTCTTAGAACAATGGTGGTTTGGAGTTGTTTCCTTTATAGAGCACTGAGGTTAGAGTCAGTGGGCCAGAGGTGGGGACATGTTAGTGCATTCTATCCCCAAATTGGCTGACCCAGGACAAGAAGGCACAGCACTGGCTGGTGTACCACCATCTTTAAGAACCTAAGACCTCACCAGGCAGTGGTGGTGCACGCCTTTAATCCCAGCACTTGGGAGGCAGAGGCAGGCTGATTTCTGAGTTGAGGCCAGCCTGGTCTACAGAGTGAGTTCCAGGACAGCCAGGGCTACACAGAGATAGTCTAGTACATTGTTCCTGATTTCTTTACATGTTCATTTATTTAAAATTTTAACATTAAATTAAGCTAAGCCTCCAGTTTTAGAATTAGCTTTGACCTTAAAAGAATAAAACAAACCCATGAGTGGTGGCACATGCCTGAAATTCCAGAGGTGGAGGCAGGAGGATCAGTGTAAAGCCTCAGCCACAGGTTTGAGCTTGAGACCAGCATGGCCTACATGAAATCCAGTCTTAAAAAACATCAAAAGTTGGAGAGATGGATGGGTCAGTGGTTAAGATGATATACTGCTTTTCCAGAGGACTGGGTTTGATTCTCAAAACCTGTGTCATGTAGCCCACAAGCTCCAGTTTCAGGAGATCTGATAACCTCTGGCCTGTGAGCACCTATACTAATGTTCACCTAACAGAACACAGACATATACACATAAACACAAATCATAAAATAAATCTTAAAAGTAAACTATCAGAACAAGGAGTCAGGGATGAATCAGGCAAGGTGGTGTATATCTGTAATTCTAATGCTTCAGAGGCTGAAGCAAGAGGCTGGCCATGAGTTTGAGAAAAACCTACACTACATAATGAGTCTTCTCCTTTTATCAGTCTTAAGTGGAGCATTGGATGGGTTTGCTCTTACCTTGGGAGACTTAGGCCCCATGGTTGTCTTCATTGCTTCTCTGATTATAATGAAAAGGAATTAAGAGTTCTTGGGACCCAGCACCACTGATAAGTATGTACACACAATTCCCATTTCTGAAGCAAGGACTGCAGACTTCTGGGAGTGACCCCAGGTAGGTGACCCACTGAGAGCTTTTGATTCTTGCTCCCTCAAAGAGATGGGGCCTGCTTGCTCTCTGTCTTTCATTTTCTCTCCTTCATCAATTTCCTTCTTCCTTCCTTCCCTTTGCATCTTACTGTTCATCCATTCAGTGTCTGTGGTCTGATGAGTACCTGTGGCTGAGAGACCTGTGCCTGTGCACCAGGAGCTTTTCTACCAGCAGCAGCACCTGTACAGAAATGGATTCCCATGCTTCCAGCTAGTTCAGCTTACTTATTTGAAATTCTATGTATGTATGTATGTATGTATGTATGTATGTATGTATGTATGTATGTATTTAATTTTGAGAGAGAGTGTCGTATAACTCAGGCTGGCCTTGAATTCAATATATAGATAAAGATATCCTTGAACTTCCAATTCTCCTGCCTCTGTCTCCCAAGGGCTGGGATCACAGGTGTGTGACCCTCTGCTTGGTGTATGTGGTACTGGGAATTGAACCCGGGGTTTCCTGCATGCTATGCAAGCAATCTTCCCACCCAGTTACATTGTCGGCGAGTGTGGTTTCTAAGAAAGAAGTGAAAAGTCTCAGACCTCTTCACTCACTTGCAAGCACAGTGACCTTGGGGTGTGACTAACCTCCTGCCGAATCCTGCTTGAGTCTGAGTGACCAGGATCCCAAGTTGCCATTCTTTAACCACATTTAGCTGTTCAGAAATGGGCTTTTCACCTTGTTAAGCTGATACTATCTTGTTAGGTGACTGGCACCTACGTTTTCTTTTGTCATTTTTAAAAATTTTGGGGGTCTGGAGAGATGGCTCAGCAGTTAAGAGCACTGGCTGCTCTTCCAGAGGACCTGGGTTCAAACTCCCCAGCACCCACATCAGAGGATCCAGCATCCTCACACAGACATACATGCACTCAAAACACCAATGCACATGGAATAAAAATAAAATTAAAAAATGTAAAAAAAAAAAAAAAAAAGGCAGATTTTTGGGTACGAGTGTGCATTTGAGGTAAGTATTCTTTTGAGATACATATCCCATCAGTACCTTACTATGTAGCCCAGGCTAGATTAGAAGTCATGACCTCCCAGCTGCTTAGGATTTTAGATGTGCATCTCCAAACCTGGCCCTGATCAGCTTTTTTTTCTAATAAAATTACTCTGTAGTTTGTGTCTAAGGCTCTGGAGATGCTCACACAAACCAGGGGCTTTCAGTGTGAACTTACTCTTGACTGGCTCTGGCAGCCAGAGGGCCAAGGTTAGAGTGTGACAGGAACACTCTCTCTTAAGTCCGTGCTTCTGTGGTTTGCAAAGCGCCCTTCCTCCTATGCATCTGTGTTTTGAGTTCCCCTTTCTGTAAGGGTACCAGTCATCTCTGGGCGGGACTGTCTTAGTTTGGTCAAATCTACTTAAATAAGGTTCCATTCTTAGGTATCAGGTTAATTTGAACAAACCTTTAAAACAGGATTTGAACCATGACAGCAACCGACTTACTCTCAAAACAGTGTAACCAATAGAGTTTTGACTCTGCCTTGTGTGGACCCAGGCTCTGTTTCCCTTGTGCAGGGGCCCGGGGCTCAGCTTTCCCAGGTTCCCACTCACCTAGTGGTAGCACCTTTTCCCGCCTTCACTTCTCTTTGGTGAAAGAATTTGCCATCTTGTTTTTTTTCTATAAGTGCCTAAAATGGAAGATTTCAATATTTCAGGTTTAATGTGAACAAGGTTTTATGGGTTTTTGTTTTGCTTTGTTTGAATCTGAGTGTGTGAAATGAGCCTGTGTGGTGGTAGGATATGGTCCCCAGGCTGAAACGTTACTGGTGGATAGTGAAGGATTGTACACTGGGTGTGTTGTCTGCTTAAGGACAAAGTGGCTGACATACATGCCTGGAGGGCTTCCTAGAACATGAGGCAGTGTCTTGCTATTAGATGTGTCCCATTCTTACCTTTGTACATCAACAGATGATGTAGTTGAGCCTTTGAACTTAGGTATGGTCTAAAGGTGGAGGCATAGAAGGCAGATTCTAGGCTAAAAGGGACACTTGCATCCTATGGCTCACAGAGGGACATCTTCCCCTTTCTCTTCTACAAAGCAGAGAAATTTCCCTACAACAGAGGACAGAGCTGGCAATTCCCAGTGTGTGGTCCTAGTTGATGAGGCAGAAGCAGGGATCTATTCTAGGCTGGTCCTTTCCAATCTTTGAGGCCACTTTTCCCTGAGTCAGAGCCTGAGCGACGATATTCATGCCTGGCCTTGCCTAGTGGCTTTCTATGGCCCCAGTATCTCTTGAAGTAACAGAGTTCAACTGACTCCCCATGTTGAGACTAGAGCCTCAACCACTTGATACCTGACAGCTCTCGTCTCCCAGCATATGTAGACCATAGCTCTCCTTGACCTCATTTTAGGCTGCCTTCAGGCAGCCTGGTATCTGTCTTTGCCACTTCTATGCTTCCTAACCATCTGAAATGGGAGCTTTAGGCAGCTATTTTGTTGTTCCTTGCACTGACCCACATGAGATCTATGGGGCAGTTCTGTCTGAGCTTTGCAAAGGGGGATACACCAGGCCAGAATAGCCACACACACTACTTAATGACAGGGCCCTTAGCAGGATGCTGGGTGGTCAGTTTTTGTCCATTCCTGGAGGCCCAGGAAAGGCTGTTGAGGAGTTGCTTTAGCCTCATTCTATTAGTAGCAATCACAGGGAGGGTCACAGTAGGAAGTGCCATTCAAGGAATCTCACAGTGGTGGCTTCTAAAACCACCTGCTACCTTCCACTTGGAAGCTTTTTCCTGTCTCGTTTGCATTCTCTATGCTTCTGTACTGTCTGGACCCCTCTCAAGCTGGCTCTATCCTTTGTTGGCGTTGGCCTGGCAGGTGGCATTGTCATGGTCTCCACACAGTTCTGCTACGGGCTCAGCTGCAACATCAAGACTTATCTACCTGGTTGGAGCTGGATGGTGCTGATGAGACCTAGAGCTCCTCTCTTGCCTCATCCAGGTGGTCTTCCAGGGCCTCAGTCCTGGGGGCAGGAAGGCAAAGCACGTAGGGGAGAAAATTAAATGAACCCCTGACTGAAAAGAAAAACTCCAAAAAATTAACCAATGTTATCTTAAGATAGTAAGAAAGGAGAAGCCACCAACGTGATCTGGGTGGGGTGCACCCCCTGGAGAGGATGTGACATAAAGCAGGTCAAAGAGGGAGGAACAAGGTAGCCCCAGCATGAGAAGCCAGAGGGGAGCAGAGGGAACTGAGAAAGGGTAGCACCAAGAGGAAGAGGGAAGGGCAAGTGGCGTATGGGGAAGAGGAGTGGGCAGGCATCAGGTACAGGTTTGTGTTTCAGATCACACTGGCTGCAGGGTGGAAGCAAAGTTCTCCATTGGGTGATGAACCAGTTTCTGTTCCCAGGAGAAAATGTGGGTGAGGCCCCTGTCTCACTGTCTTATGACAGTTAATCAGTTAATGCATTTTGGAGTATTGCTTTCCAGTCAAGAGTTCATTTAATCTCCCTCTCCCTCTCCCTCTCCTTCCCTCCCTCCTCCCTCCTCCCTCCTCCCCCCCAACCTCTCTCTTTCCAGACTTGAACTTAACATAGAGCCCCAGTTAGTCTCACACTTTGAATCCTCCTGCCTTAGGCTCTTGAGTTAGTACTCAGGATTACAGGCATTCACCACCGTGCCTGGTGCTTATTTGACTTTTTTTAGTACTACTGTGAGCAGCAGTAATGTGATGTAGTGGAATTCACTTTACACAGCCATGTCATGTCACTTGAGGCTTCGTCTTGTGTTTTCAGAAGGAAAACGAGCCCTCTAAATATCTCAATGTGCGGAGAGGACTGACCCAGTCCAGGATTGCTTGACTCTTGCTGTGGTGCATGAAGAACTATGTAGAGGGATTTTGTTTTTCTTTTTTCTTTTTTTTTGGGCGTGATTAACCAGGGTAGCCTCTGCTTTCCCTGGTATTGGGTGGCTACTTTGTAGGAGTGTCATATGGCTGGCATAAATGCCACAACGTGAATTTGTGAGTCACAGAACTTTCTGCTCCCTTGGTCCTTAGAGGCTGCATTCATGAAAGCACTGGGAACTTTGTGCCCTGAGCCTGTGGCTAGGCAGAGTCTGTATAGGCGCTCTCTGCATTTCCTTTTCAAAAAGGCATTAATATTAATCATATGGGATCAGGCGCCTGGACTTATGGCCTCACCCTAACTAATTACATCTGGATGACCTATTTCCAAATATGGTCACATTCTGTGGAATTTACATAAGTTTGGGGGCACAATTCAGCCTATCACAGCTGATCCTTTGGGTAGGAAGTACTGAATCACAGCTGAACAAGAACTTTACAGAGTTCTCTGCCAGACATCATAGAGCACACCTGTCATCCTTGCTAGGCTGCATGCTTCCAGCACTCAGGAGGTAGAGGCAGGTGGATCTCTGAGTCTGAGGCCAGCCTGGTCGACAGAGTGAGTTCCAGGACAGCCAGGGCTACACAGAGAAACCCTGTCTCAGAAAAACCAAAGGGGGAAAAAGTTATAGGACAACATGGGCAACTTAGTGAGATCCTGTCTCAGAATAAAAATAATTAAATGAATGGGTGTGGATGGTGTGTAGCTCAGCTGTGAATACTTAACTACTCTTCATGAGGCCCTGGGCTGCCAATTTTTTTCATCAGCTGTATTGTATCATTTGTATACACACACACACACGCACATCTCAAACTGCCATTCCATAAAGTGTAATTTGATGATTCTTTATTCTATCAGATGTTTCCTATGAGCTTGACTCCTCCCTGGTTTCACCTCAGGCTTGGACACCCCCCCCTCAAGCTCTTCTTGTGGAGGGCCCTGCCCGCCTCCAGTTTAGCTTCCTCAGATCTGCACACTTGTGTTAGCCACCATCTTTCTATGGTGGAATCAATCAGGGTGTGCACGGAACTCCTTCAGGAATACAGGCCTGTACTAGAGTCACAGGCATCCCTTCTTTTGCTGAGCAGGATCCTGTTGACGGATGTTCTCTTGGGTCTGTCTCTTCACCTCTCGAAGGGCATTGGGGCCATTTTCAAATGCAGCTGTTGAGCGGAACAGATATTTGTGCATGTGTCTTTTTGAGCATCCTTGGATTTCATTGTTTCCGACTGTAAGTCATGATTATGTGGCATTGGGCATTTTTGTTGTCTGTTTTGATGTTTTGAGACAAGGTCTTGCTTTATAACAAGATCTTGCTCTATAGCCCAGGCTGACTTTGAACTTATGACCCTCCTGCCCTGGCCTCATGAATGCTGGAATTATAGGCATCTATAATCTGGCTCAACTCTTCAAGATACTGCCAAATCACTTTTAAAAATGGCTGTGTCAAACCGGGCAGTGGTGGCACACGCCTTTAATCCCAGCACTTAGGAGGCAGAGGCAGGCGGATTTCTGATTTCGAGGCCAGTCTGGTCTACAGAGTGATTTCCAGGACAGCCAGGGCTACACAGAGAAACCCTGTCTTGAATAAAAAAAAAAAAAAAAAAAAAAAAAAAAACCCAACCCAAAAACAAACAAACAAACAAACAAACAAAGGCTATGTCAGTCCTTATTCCCCTCAGCAGCATATGAAGCTTCCTGTTGCTTTCATGTCTGTCCATTGTGATTGTGGCCACTCTAGTGGGTGTACAGGGGCCTCTCGTGGTTTGCGTTTGTGTCTTGCTGGTGGCTGAGTTTAGTCACTGTGTTTTTTCTGTGCCATATTTGTTCATAATGTTAGAGTTGTAGAAAAGTGATCATGAGAGAAGTCTTTGTACCCATAGTCTCTTCCAAGTCCATAGGGTCTGTGGGTCACTGGCAAAAGAATCTGAATAGTTGGGCTTTGAGACCTATTTGTGACATTTTAAGCAAAAACATTTTTATTGGTGTTTTTATTACTATTGTCATCATTATTATTTTATGGTGCTGGAGATTGAACCTAAGGCCTGGAAAAACATGCTGAGCAAGCTTCATTCTCACTACGTAAAGGAAATTTCAAATAAAATGTTTAACTGAAGTTAAGTCAGACTGAGGAAAAAGGTGAGATGGAGTTTGAATGTGGCCAAAGCCTTTGATATTTGAGAGGAATGTTTACATCCCAAGTGTCATTCAAAACAATAGAGTTGTTTTTTTCCAGGAATGTGCCCAGGGAGAAGAGCCTGAAGCTAGGGGCTATTGGCACTATTGGAGCCCAGCTAGTAGGGAGTGACTTGAAGTTGCCAGTAATGAGTCTATAGGTCACCAGCCCTGAGTGTGAAAGTGCACAGAGCCAGCATGTTGGGATGTGACGGAAACACTAGATCTAAATTGTATCCAGACTTTGTTGAGACTTTGAAGCTGACTCTGAGCTTGAAATCTTCTTGCTTCCACTTCTTTAGTTCTGAGACTGTAGGCATGCTCTACTAGTCTAGTCAGAGTTGACATTTTCATTAAAATCAAGAGTGTTCATGAAAGAGCTCTATAGGGCCAAAGGAAACAATCTACCCAGTCTGTTCCTTACCTCAATACATCAAGCAGCACATTAAGTTAGAGCCTGGCAGTCTTTGAGCTCCTGAGTTTTGTGCATTTTAAGGTGTGCTGTTTGGCCTTTTCCCTTGGACATCAGTCATCACATGGGAAGCTGGGGTGGGTAGTAGATATCCCATCTCTAGTAGGATAGCTCCTGCTTGTAACTTTTTAAAAAATTTGTTTTTATTATTTTTATTTACATGTATACATATGTGAACGTATACCACTGCATGCCCTAGAAGGCCAGAAGAGGGCATCTTGTTCCTTGGAGCTGGAGTTAAAGGTGTCACAGGTTCTGGGAAACAAACTCAGGTCCTATTCAAAAGCGGCAAATGCTCTTAACCTCTGAGCCATCTCTTCAGCCCTGCTTGTAACTTATGGCTAAGGACTCTTTACCATCAGTGCTGGATAGACAGAGTTCTGTTCCTGCCAGGGTATGACCCTAATGGTTGGAAAGTGAAGGCTTCACATGACTGAGCAAGGGTGCCTGTCACTCCTCCCCAGCATCACTGTCCATCATACTCCTGCCTCTCACATCTGAGGGGTTCATGTTTGCACATGATTTCTTCCGTTGGAGAGGTTGGGTCCCATGGCCTCACTGCCTGGCTAACTGATCAGAACTAGCACACACTTGCTGTCTCCGTTTGGGTATGTGGACACTGGCTGGAGCCTCTGGTGTAACAGGTTTCTCATTCCCCAGCTTTGGCGTGAAGTCAGAGACTCCACTTGTTCTGTTGGCTCTGTGGTTTTGTTTTTTGTTTTTGTTTTGTTTTGGCTTTTTGAGACTGGGTTTCTCTGTGTAGCCCTGGCTGTCCTGGAACTCACTCTGTAGACCAGGCTGGCCTCAAACTCAGAAATCCGCCTGCTTCTGCCTCCCAAGTGCTGGGATTAAAGGCGTGCGCCACCACTGCCCGGCGGCTCTGTGGTTTAAAGTGACACACACAGAAAGGTCAGGCGCCTTGTTGGTTGGCATAAGAGGGGCCCTTCAGCTGCCACCTTCCATTCTTTGGAGTCATGGATATATCTGCACTGTTCACAGTGTCCTGAGAGTTTAAGTGGAGAATTTCACAGGTCCTTGTCAACTCATCAGGGTGATGTGACTTTAGCAGATTGGTCTATTCAGGTTGGAATCTAGAGTGAATTCAGGCTGTTTTAGTGACCACTGTTGTGAAGCCTGTTTAAGTGTTTCTATTCAAAACTAAAGTATTGATGAGTGTGACAGCACATGCCTTTAATCCCAGCACTCAAGAAACAGAAGCAGGAGAATCTCTTTTGAGTTCAAGACCAGCCTGGTCTACATGGTGAATCCCAGGACAGCCAGGATTACATAGAGAGACCATATCCTGTCTCACAAACTAAACAAACAAAATCCCAAAGTATCTTAAAGTCAGTGAGCTGTGGATAAAGCAGGTACCAGAGAATTTGTAGGGAAAGAAAAGCCACTGAAGTTTATAATCCTTCTATATCATCAGTACAGTGTGGTAGCATCCACCTTAAACAATTCCTTGTCTCCCCAACCCTTGGACCCTTTCTTATACTGATTTGGCATCTTGTCCTTGTGATGGTAAGGTGCTCCTTAAGGTCCTATGTAATCTTACTTGTTTTAGCTACTTTGTGGGTTCTTCTTTCTTCCACCCTTTTTAACCGCTATCACTAGATAAGAAGGAAAAAGGATAGAGAGGAAAGGAAAGAGATCCCCAAATAAAGCTGGAGGTTGGACCGGGGAGCAGTGTCTACTTCCTGCTGATTAGGGGTGTTGAGTTCCTTGGGGCAAGTTTGATCTTCACCATCAGGATATCACATTTCTTCTTGTTGTTTGTAATTTGCACATGACTACTTAACAAACAGCAACCAACAACAACTAACAACCCCCACCCCACCTCTCAGGGCCCAGCATCTATAGTTACCTGCACTCACATGGGCATGCCCCTATTTTTAAAAAAATAATATTTAATAAGTATGGAAGATAATTATTTCTCATATAAAAATAATAGATATGGGATGGGTGTGGTAGCATATACCTTTAATCCCAGCACTTGGGAGGCAGAGGCAACAGGGTCTCTGTGAGTTCAGGCCAGCAAGGGCTACATAGTGAGATCATGTCTAAAGTAAATAGATAAATAATGAAACATACACTTCCTGGTTTGAATGTAGGGTACTTGAAGTTTCAACATAAACTCTGAAAATTACCCACAATTCCAAGCATCACACAATCACAGCAACTATCTGCAGCTGACAAAATCATGCCTCTGCTAGAGCATGAGGCAAATCACAGGCAGCTGCTGCAGACAGTCTGAAGTCGCTCCATGCCCCCACACCTAGGATTAAAATGAAAGCACATTACTAGTTTTTTTGTGTGTGTGCGTGCTTTTTTTTAAAAAAAGAAACCAAAATTCTCAGTACAGTAACACCACACAGGTTCTTCTTGTCACTTACAGGGTGTGTCTCATGAGCAGACCACCAGGGCAGTTGACTGTCCTCTCCCACAGAGATGTAGGAAGCCTAGCTTGCAGTCAGCTTCTCACTTGTCTGATTACTATATAATACCACTCCCAGGTGCCCAGTGCAAGAAGCTTTCCGTTCCAAAACTCATTTGTCAAAAGCCACTGGAAACAGATGAGCAGCTGCCATAATTCTGCTTTGATGAAGTTGGCCTGACATCCACAAATGTCCTTTTGATGTTGAGAAACCTAGATCACTCCCGTCAAACCTCTTGGGCTTTGAGAAACTGCCTGTCCTGTGCATCCCCACAACAGACCAACCTCCATAAAGATCATCTCTTTACCCTTTCAGTTACAACTGACTCTTCTCCTAAATGAAAATGTATCCCTTTTCTTACCACAAAACCTATGAATATACTGCTAATATTAAGTTTTCCAATAGGATGACAATACATTAGTAATTTTCACTTTATGTTGAAATTATTTTAGAAATACCAACCTTAGGAGGAGGTAGTTCATTTTTTTCCTAAAAAAAAATCTTAATTCATATTTATCCCCCCCCCCACTTCTCCCTTGCTCTCTTATCTTTCTTTGTTAGAGATAGAACCCAGGTTTTTTTTTTTCTTTTTTTAAAGATTGATTTATTTATTATATGTAAATACACTGTAGCTGTCTTCAGACACTTTTTCTTCTCACTCCGGCCCTGGTTGCTGTAGCTGTCTTCAGACACCCCAGAAGAGGGCATCAGATCTTATTACGGATGATTGTGAGCCACCATGTGGTTGCTGGGATTTAAATCATGACCTTGGAAGAGCAGTCAGTGCTCTTAACCGCTGAGCCAATTCTCCAGTCCAGAACTCAGGTTTTTACACAAGCTAAGCATCTACCAGTAAGTCCTATCCCCAGCCCTAAGAATCTGTTATGGGGCATGGAAAGACGGTTCAGCAGTTAAGAGTAGACAGTATTCGTTTACAAGACCCAAGTTTGATTTCTAGTACCCACATCAAGTGGCCTAACAGCTGCCTGCAACTCTAGCAGATCCAGGATTTGACGCCCTCTGCTGGACACCAAAGACACCTGTACTCACATGTGCATATCCCCCATTAAAAAAAATAAATTTAATAAGTATGGGAGATAATCATTTCTCTCATAAAAATAATAGGTATGGGATGGGTGTGGTAGCATATACCTTTAATCCCAGCACTTGGGAGGCAGAGGCAACTGGGTCTCTGTGAGTTTGAGGCCAGCTTGGTCTAAATCATGAGTTTCAGGCCAGCCAGGGCTACATAGTGAGATCATGTCTAAAGTAAATAGATAAATAATGAAACATACACTTCCTGGTTTGAATGTAGAGTACTTGAAGTTTCTTATGTCCCTTGTCACTTGGCTGTCACTTGCTGTGGACTATAGGCATCAGCTGATACTAGTTTAGGTGATTTCTTCCATTTGAAATAAGCTTTGATTCCTCCTTCAACATGAGTTAATCTGAGGGAGATAAAGCCCCACATGAAGAATAAAGCCACACCTCAGCCCAAATATGGTATCTGGAAGTGACACCTGCCCTCAGGGCTTTAGTGAACTCAGGGTGAAGGCTTGTTCAGTCTGTGAGCACACATTCTCTACACACATTCTCTATGGCCAGTCCTAAGCACAGTTCACTATCTTCTTGGTTACCTGTTGGGGAATTTGGCATTCATGGCAGTGTGGTAGGGCTGGCGCACAGTAGCAACACTTTAACCACCAGCCTTCAAGTCTAGAGACAGATAAGGTAGGACAAGGAAGGTCTTCTTGTTCAAAGCCATAGCCTTAGAACCTGCTCAGGGCCCTGCTGCCGAGTTACTCTTGTGGATGAGGAGATAGTTTTGTGTAATGTCACTGGGAGCTTAGGCTGGCATGTTTGGACTCTGTACTGCCATCAGCAGAAGGAAGACAGACAAGGGTGGGACAGTCTCAGGTCAATGAGAAGAAAGCTGTGAACCTTACTGTGAGTGAGGGACAGGAGTTGGGGACCCTAGCAATCTGAGGAAAAGGAAGGAAGAGTTTCCTGCCTTATTCTCCCAGCCTTCGAGATGGAACACGGGGTTACTGCTTCCCCCCCCCCCCCCCGGGACATTTGACAGGTTATTTCAGGTGGTGGTTTGGGGAGTGTACATTGTTGAAAGTTAGTCAAGAAGAGATGGTGCTGGGCCTGGTGGTGCTCTCAGGAGGCTGAAGCTGGAGGACCTGAGAATTTGACCTTGAAATATATAGTGATACTCTATCTAAAAAGGGGCTAGAGTATTTGTTTTAGCAGCATAAGAATAATACAGAGATTAGTATGGCCTCTGTACGAGGATGGCATACAAATCTGAATTGTTCCATATTTAGAAGAAAAAAAAGGCTAGAGTTATAGCTCAGTAATAAAATACTTCCCTAGCATACACGAGGCCCTCGGGTCAGTCTCCAACAATACCAGATCGAAAAGATTAAAAAAAAAAAATGACTAAGTCTCTGTCCTGCCCAGAGGGGCTGCATGGTAGTCCATAGGAAGCTCCCGAGGGAAGGATTCCATCTAGGGTAACTCCTTTCTCAGAAGGACATTTTGTCATTTCAAGTGAGCACAACCATTTGCTGATCAGCTGGGGATGTGGAGTGTTTAAGGGGGGGCAGGTGATGCTGTGTAATGGCTTTGCCCTTTTCAGGCAGTCTTAGGGATTGGATTTATCCTCAAACAATTCAAAATTCTGACCACCCCCAGCACCTCAGAATGTAACCCCCTTTGGGAATATTATTGTTGTAGATGTAATTAATGAAGATGAGGTCATCTGGGGAGGCTCTGGGTTCCCACTAGGAGGGGCGTCCTTACAGAAAAAGGAAATTCAGACCCAGAGAGCACACAGGTGGAGATGGGATGATTTTTGCCACAAGCCACAGAACACCAGAGTTTGCTATTAGCACCCAAGGCTGAGAGCAAGGCAACAGGGCTTGACTTTTGTACCCAGACTTTAGTGCTGCAGCCTGGGTCACAGCAGCCACAGCAGATGTAATGTGACAAATGGTGACAGGGACTGAGTCAGGAGAGTCACCGTGGATTCCATAGTTCTTGTTGTGGGCCTGTCTTTGTTAAGGGGCTAACCAGGAAAATCTAATTGCTTTTGCTATGTTCCATGGACTCTAGAAGGCCCGGATGAGCTGAGCTGTGGTCAAGCCCAGCCCAGGGGCTGAATGGTGAATAACCGTAAGCAGAACCTTTGCAGCTGTCTAAATGCAGAAGTTTGAAAATTTTTCAGGTCTAATTCTATGGCTGTCTGCCATGAATTCTTGCTCTGTACGGGATGGTGGTGGTGGTGTTTATTTTTATTTATTTATTATTTTATTTTGGTTTTGGTTTTTCAAGACAGGGTTTCTTCATATAGCCCTGGCTGTCCTGGAAATCTCTCTGTAGACCAGGCTGGCCTCAAACTCAGAGATCCACTTGCCTCTGCCTTCTGAGTGTTGGGATTAAAGGCATGCACCAGCACTGCTTGGCTTTATTTTTAAGGATGTTTCATCAAATGAGAGGGATGAAGACTGCAGGCTAGATTGTTTAATCTAGTTTTTCAGTTTGGGTGAGAAAACCACTTTGTCTACTGATGGGCAATTTTATTCTGTCTGGATATTTTAGCTGTTGTATGCAGAATTCTGTCTAGAACTTCAAGTCCATTATGGTCCTAGAAGTGCTTCAGACGTCTTGTCCAGGGACAGGGCTGGTGCCTACCTGCTATTTGCTGTTTGAGTGGGGTCATGACCTCAGACCTCCTTAGCACACCTGTGCTGCGGAGCCTGTGATAATGAGGCCTGCCATCAGCATTTGTCTCCACTGCCTCCACTCTGTTCTGGTTTGGCAGCCTGTGTGCTGGGTGGATGCTGACCCTCTGCATGTCCACTGCTGCCATTTACCTGCACTGATTTCACAGCCAATGTGTTTTATGTGTGGGTAACTGTTCAACAACTTCTCCCCACAGAGTCTATAGAAGACACAGCAAGACTCCCAGATGAACAACCGAAAGGAAGATATGGAAATCACTTCTCACTACCGGCAGCTGCTTCGAGAGCTCAATGAGCAGAGGCAGCACGGAGTCCTGTGTGATGTGTGCGTCGTGGTGGAGGGCAAGGTCTTCAAGGCACACAAGAACGTCTTGCTTGGGAGCAGCCGCTACTTTAAGACACTCTACTGCCAGGTACAGAAGACATCTGACCAGGCCACCGTCACTCACTTGGACATTGTTACAGCCCAGGGCTTCAAGGCCATTATTGACTTCATGTACTCCGCCCACCTGGCTCTCACCAGTAGGAATGTCATCGAGGTGATGTCAGCTGCCAGCTTCCTACAGATGACTGACATTGTGCAGGCCTGCCATGATTTCATCAAGGCTGCACTGGATATCAGCATAAAGTCAGATGCCTCAGATGAACTCTCAGAGTTTGAGATTGGCACCCCAGCCAGCAACAGCACAGAGGCGTTGATCTCAGCTGTGATGGCTGGAAGGAGCATCTCCCCATGGTTAGCTCGGAGAACAAGTCCTGCCAATTCCTCTGGAGACTCTGCCATTGCCAGCTGTCATGAAGGAGGAAGTAGCTATGGGAAGGAGGACCAGGAACCCAAAGCTGATGGCCCTGATGACGCTTCTTCACAGTCCTTGTGGCCTGGAGATGTAGGCTATGGGTCTCTGCGTATCAAGGAAGAACAGATTTCACCATCACATTATGGAGGGAGTGAGCTTCCATCTTCCAAGGACACTGCAATACAGAACTCTTTATCAGAGCAGGGTTCTGGGGATGGCTGGCAGCCCACAGGTCGGAGGAAGAATCGGAAAAACAAAGAGACTGTCCGACACATCACGCAGCAGGTGGAGGAGGACAGCCAGGCTGGCTCTCCGGTACCCTCATTCCTGCCCACATCGGGATGGCCTTTCAGTAGCCGAGACTCAAGTAAGCCTTTCTTGTGACAGGCTGGGTGTGGGCGGTAGCCCAGGTCACTGTGCTGATGACCTCATGGATATTGGCGAAGTGGCACATTCCCATGTTCGCACTAGTGGCGTCCCATGACCACCTTATTTATTTATTTATTTATTTATTTATTTATTTATTTATTTATTTATAATTTTTTGGTTTTTTTCCTAGACAAGGTTTCTCTGTGTAGCCCTGGCTATCCTGGAACTCATTCTGTACACCAGGCTAGCCTCAAGCTCAGAGATACACTTGCCTCTGCCTCCTTAATGCTGGGATTAAAGGTGTGTGCCACCACCACCCATGGTTACCTTCTGACACTGTGAAATAGTATGACTGCAGGGAATATGCTCTGCATAACTCAAAGGCTAAGATGACTTTGGGTCCCTAACGACCCTGGTGTATCGGTCACATCAACACAGCTCTAGCACGCAGAGGTTGCCTGGGTGGGGCTTCCATGAAACCAACAAGATAAGCTACAGCAGGGTCTGTTGCTGGAACAATAGGGAGTCGGTTAAGGAAGCTCGTCCATTGTGAGTTGGCTGCTTTTCTTCATGCACTGGACCTTTCCTTGGTACTGCCAGGGCCAACCAGAGTCAGACTAGAGTAGGTCTAAGCTGTGTTCCCCACCTTACACTTTGGCTTGGCTCTTGTATTACTTGATCTTCAGTTTCTTGCTGCCTCAAACTGGGATGTTGTAACTGAAAACAGCTTTACACCGAGGGATGAATGTGTGTCACGTCACAAGTTGTCACAAACATGTCCTCTTGCTGAGGACCCGAGGTCAATTCCTAGCATCCATGTCTGGCGGCTCACAATCACCTGTAACTCTAGCTTCAGAGAGATCTGATATATTTGGCTTCCGTGAGCATCTATATTCAGATGCATTTACCACCACCCATATACTTCGATTTTAAAAACTTTTATTTTTCTTATTTTTTGTGTGAAGATTTATTCATTTTATTTTATGTGTGTGGGTATTTTACCTGCATGCACAGATACATGCACCACGTGCATGCCTGATGAAATGGATCCCTTGGAACTGGAGCTACAGACTGTCGTGAGCTGCCATACTAGGAATTGAACCCAGGTCCTTTAGAGGAGCAGCAAGTACTCTTAACTGCTGAGCTGTCTCTCCAGCCCAAACTTTTATTTATTTAGTTTATTTTTAATTACATGTGTATGAGGGGGAATGGGGATTTTATGTGCACATGAGTCCAGGTATCCACTAAGGCCAAAAGCAGATGTGAGCTGCCCAACATGGATGTTGGGAGTCAAACTTGATTCCTCTACAAGAGCAGTGTACTTGTAACCATCTCTCCAGCTCCCTCTTTCTTGTAAATATTTTAAACTGAGCACTTCACTGGTGTTAAATACATTCATGTTGTACTACTATCCTTCTCCAGAACTTAAAAAAAAATTAGATTTATTTATTTTGTATGATTTTTTTTTCCTTTTGTTTGTTTTTATTTTTTTGCTTTTTGAGACAGAGTTTCTCTGTGTAACACCCCTGGCTGTCCTGGAACTCACTCTGTAGACCAGGCTGGTCTCAAACTCAGAGATCTGCCTGCCTCTGCCTCCTGAGTGCTGGGATTTAAAAAAGGCCCGCACCACTATTGCCCAACTTTGAATGAATGTTTTGCTGGCACTTATGTGTGTGCACCATGTGTGTGCTTGGTTTTGTTAGAGGTCAACAGAAGGTATCATATACACTGGGACTGGAGTTACCCGATGGTTGTGAACCATGGTGTGGGAACTGAGAATGGAAACTCTGTATCCCCTCAGTCGGTACTCTGTAGCCCTGTGATGGAAGGCCTCTCTGCTTTGACATTCTGTTGCTCTTACTCATTCAAGTTCTCAGGGCTGACTAACGAGGCCAAGAGTACAAAGGGTCTTATCTTAGAAGCTGGACAAACTGAGTGTGATCCCTGAGACCTCCATAAAGATGGAAGGAGAGAGAGAACCAACTCCTCAAAGTTGTCCTCTGATTTCTGCGTGGGCACATACCTGTGCATGTGTACACACACACACAAATACATGCAATGCAAATTATTTTGGAAGACTTTTAATTTTTATTTTATATGCATGGATATTTTGCCTGCATGTGTGTATGTGCATCGTATGCTCTCTGAGATCAGAGGTCAGAAGGGGGTGTTGGATCACCTGATATTGGAAAAGGTGGTTGTGAGCCACTGTATCAGTACTGAGAACTGAACCTGAATTCTCTGCAAGAACAAGTGCCCTTACCTGCTGAGCATCTCTCTATACACACCTCAATTTTATTTTATTTTTTTTTAAAAGATTTTATTTATTTATTTTTTTTATGAGTACAGTGTCGCTGTCTTTATACACACCAGTAGAAGATCCCATTACAGATGGTTGTGAGCCACCATGTGGTTGCTGGGAATTGAACTCAGGACCTCTGGAAGAGCAGTCAGTACTCTAACCCGCTGAGCCATCTCTCCAGCCCCTCAATTTTATTTTTAAAGTTCTCCATTGCACTATGTTTCCAATAGTGAGCTACAAAGTACAGAGCTAGGGCCAGACTCTGAAAAGTTGGTTTTGCTCAGCGTTGCTCCACCTTGGGCTGAGTCATTTTCTTAGCTAGGTGCCGAGGTTGGGAAGATACTGAGCAGAGTCCCTGGGCTGTACTGACAAGGTATCAGTGAGATTTGTCACAGTTGTGACAGCCACAGATATCTCCTGACATGTACACATATCTCTGAGTAGCCCCCATGCTCCCTAGGGATGGACTGAGCTGAATCAGAAGAATGCCAGTCATTTCCTGCTAGTTGTCCTTTGGAGAGGTACTTAAGGCAATAGACATGGATAGTGATGTCTGCCTCCTGGATTTGCTTTTAATCTTTTATCAGTTTTGACCCAAACCTGGTGAAGACTTTTGGGGTACATTTTGAGGCTCAGGGATGTTGGGAGCCATCCTCCACTTGTCTCAGAATACATGTGTGTGCCCAATGCTGGGGGCATGCATGCCATGGGAGTCAATGGTAAATTAGGAAGTGGAGCAATTCCAGAGCTTGTGGGCTGGAGGTTTCAAATGCAGCCAGTGAGCAGAAGGTGTTTTCAGAATCCAACAAGTGATTTTGGCTGTATACTTTCCTTAGTCTTAAATCCTTGGGTTGCCAAGGCAACTGTGAACTGCCTTTGCTTGGGGATTCTGAAGGCTGAGATAAGGATGTGAGATGTAGGCTGCAGCGTGGGATGCTTCCTGCGTGTCATGGTAATGTGTCATTCTTTGAGCCTCTGCCACCCTGGCTCTCAGATTAAGATTAGGAAACATAAACCATGACACTTGACGGAGGCCAGTCTGTTTTCATTAAAGAGTTAGAGATTGATATATTATTTATAGTAGGAGAAAAGGCTCTGTTCATCAGGCAGACAGATACATGTCAGGTGCCATTTAGGACTTTGTGAGCAGTTGATCAGATGTGAAACCTTCAGGTAGATCCTGACCACTTGCCATGTCCTCTCTGTGTGTCCCCATCCTGGTTCCTGGATCACTTAACTTTTACAAGTGATTTTCAAAACAAAAATGCATTATAACTCACAGGTCTGAAAAATCAGTGCTAAAATTGATTTCATTTTTGTGCTAGCTGGTGGAAACTGCCTTAAATAAGCATATCAGTTGTACGTAGCCATGTGATGGACACAGGAAAGCCCTCTGGCTGGATACCCATCATTCCTCTCTGGAACCCCCTAGGGTAGAGCCTCCCCTGATCCATCTGCAAAGAGAGGTCAGCAGTGATGATTCCCATGGTAGCTAGTGATGCTTCTATGAGGTAAAATAGTAACTAGCTCAGGCAAGGTGAAGAAACATTCCAGAGCCCCCAGCTACACTCCTTCTTAAAATATATTGCAAGCATCAAAATGTGAAGCTATTTCAAAGTTAAAGGTTTTGTTGAATTAATGTACTGGACTTTGAGAAGATTGAACCTCCACACATTGGTACTGATCAGGACCTCGGTATAACTCCAGCTGCAGATGAGGGACTCGGGGACGAAGTGTGACCACACTCCGTGGAACCTCCTTGCCTGGGAGGTGGATGGCATGTGCTTTCAGGATGAGCTTCTTTCTATTCCTCTCTGGATCAGATGCAGCCTACATGTCTCTTCCTATCTCATCCTAGCAGTGAATGGGAGCTAAAGGGAGGGCTCAAAGCCTCCTAGACTACCCTAGCCATCTTGGTCCACACAATGTAGATAGGAAGACTTACAGGATAAAAGCCACGTGAGCTTATCTCTGTTGCACATGTACAGATTTCGAGGTTGTGAAAGAGTACCCCAGGCTGCTCTGGTGCTGGCTAGGCTTGGGCATTTACTATGCTGTTGATAAAGTCACTTTTTTCATGCTGTCATTTAGACAGCATAACAAATTTGATCATCTTTGGTTTTTTTTTTTTTTTAATTTTTTAATTTGTTCTTTTCTCATACATTACATCCCAACTGCAGTTTCCTTTCCCTCCACTCCTCCCAGCCCCTCCCCTCTCTCATCCCCAGATCCACTTCTCTGTTTTCCTTCAGAATTGATCTTTGTAAAGAAAATACTCTGTGCCTGGTGTGGCTTTGAGGGGAAGGTGAGACCACCTGGCTCAGCCCGCCCACATCCCACGTTCCATAGCACTGATGTGGGCTTCACCTTCCTCCGCCTTCTCTGCTCATCATCTTGCCTGTGTGGTTTTTCTCTGAAATATGATTGACAGAACCTCCTGAAGTCAGTTCCAACTGGGCAATGTTATAGTGTTTAGGGTCGCGGCGGGTGACCAGACAGGTAAAATTGCTCTTTTGGGGGTGGTTTTGTTGAAAGGAGGACCTGGCACTGAGGTGGGAAAGTCGATCACACACACCCCCTCCTGCCAATCTTGGGAAGGACGATGCTTTTGCCATATAGAGAGCAGTGAGGAGGCAAGAACATGAGGCAAGTGAACGCATAGGTCAGAAACATGGGATTTTATGGGAAGTGGTGTCCTGGCACTCAAGAGTGCTTACGACAGACTGAGCTCCAGGGTCTACTTAGACTCTGACATACCCGGTGTATACAAAGTGACTTTCGTGTAGGGGGGCAGGTGGACTCAGTCCCACAACCTTCTCTTTTGCTTCTCTAAGCAGTCGTTAGCCAGAGCTTCCTGGTGGTACTGAAGGGTCTCATTGTCCCTCCCTCTTCATGCTGAGCACTAATGGAAGTGTTTCTTTTGTCATGGTATTTTCTTTAAAAAAAAAAAAAAAAAGAATTTACAGAGGGTGAACTCAACAGGGTTCCTATGGACACAGACCAGCCTAGATATTCTTTGAGATGAGGAGACTGTGGAGGCTGGTATCTAGCCACCCTGGGGTACCTGACAGAGCTGGTAGTGTATGGAGTCTACAAGGTAAGTCCAAATACTGCCTCCTTGTCTGGTGGAATGTGTCACCTGGGCTGAGGAATGAAGAGACAAGACAGCTGTGTGGAGGGATACGTTTCTGGGAACCCAGCAGCCGCATGTTGAGGTGACATTAGGCAGATCATTGGCACTCCAGACTCTGCAGGGATTTTCTGGTTTATTGCAAAGAAGGCATGTTCTGGTAGAATGCCAGGTTGGTGGGACAGTCACCTTGAGCCTAGCAGCACTTGTCTGTGGTGGTATTTCTTGTTTGTTCTGCTTTGTTTCACTAGCATAGCTCACTCTGTAGCCCAGGCTGGCATCGAACTTATGACTCTCCTGCCTCCACTTCTCAAGAGCTGAGATTAAAGGCATGGGCTTATGGTGGTGCTTCCTGTGGTTAATTTCCTGCTGTAATGGAGATCTGTAGTTTGATCACTATGCTGTACTCTAGGTGAAGAAGCATCATTGGCAAGGCTCCTACAGAGAGACACTGCCTTTCAGTCACATCCCAGGACAATAGGTTCTTCTCTAGCAGTTCCTATAAGACCTAGCCATCTGGTTGGGTCCTGTTTTCATATGAGCTAGGAGTTTTATTCTCCCCTCCCTTTTTAGAATGCATAGACTGGACCACAAGAGTGCCATGCTGTTGCTGGTGCCCAGTGAGCTGGCCCAGAGTAGCCAGTGATGCTGCATGCCATAACAGTATATCTCACATAAATCAAGGAACTTACTTATGTTGAAATGTTCAGGCTGGGCTGACAGGTTTTCTTTTTCCCAAAGCTCCACAATCTGTAATAATTCAGACTAAAACATGGGTATATGAGTGAGAAATTAGTTGGTAAACTTATATGTAATGAATTTATTTATACTATTTTTAAATTATTATTATTATTATTAATTATTATTATTTGGTTTTTCAAGACAGGGTTTCTCTGTGTAGCCCTGGCTGTCCTGGAACTCACTCTGTAGACCAGGCTGGCCTCGAACTCAGAAATCCACCTGCCTCTGCTTCCCCAGTGCTGGAATTAAAGGCGTGCGCCACCATGGCTTAAAAATTATTTTTTATCATTGTTGTTATGTGTAGTGGTGCACACATGCCTTTAATACTAGCACTTGAGAGGCAGAGGTTGGCTGATCTCTGAGTCCAAGGCCAGCTTGGTCTACAGAGTAAGTTCCAGGACAGCCAGGGCTACAAAGAGAAACCCTGTCTCAAAAAAAAAAAAAAAACCAAAAAACCCCCAAAAACTTATTATGTTTTACGAGTATGGGCATTTTGTCTGATTCTTGGTCCTCTGAAAGAGCAGCCAGTACTCTTAACTCTGAGCCATCTCCTCTCAATCGCCTAGCCCAGGCTGGCCTTGAATTGACCCTTCTTCCTCAGCCTCCTGGGTGCTGGGATTGTAGGCTTAAACCCACTATGGCTGGTATATTTTATGTGCTAATTTGAAAGCTTTCATGTAACAGCTTTCTTCGAGAACTTTTAAGGTTCAGTAGCAGAGGTCCCAGAATTGATCCTTACTACCGTAAGATAAAAGAAAGTGACAAAAGATAATGAAAGTCATTTTTAAAACTAAGGTTACTGCAAGCTGGAATGGCTCACTGTCTGCTTTTGGAGAAGACCCAGGTTCAGTTCCTACCTTGTTCATAACTGCCTGCACCTCCAGTTCCATAGCATATATGCCTTCTGGCCCCCACAGGTACTGCATGCACATTATGCAGGCAAAAGACCCATGTATCTTAAATAAAAAGAAATCTTTTTTGTTTGTTTATTTGCTTTTATTTTATTTTTTTTGAAGACAAGGTATCCTGGAACTCACTCTATTGACTAGGCCTGCCTCGATCTCAGAGTTCTGCCTGCCTCTGCCTCTTGAGTGCTGGAATCAAAGGCATGTGCCACACTGCCTGGCAAAAATAAATCTTAGAGGAAAAAACAAAACAAACCCTGAGGTGTCAGACGTTGGGTGAACTTACCATGGTGAGTTGTGAACAAATATGTACTTGCTGCAAATAGGGCATCAAGATCGACCCAAAGTAATTCTATCAAAGTCAAATTTGGTGAACCAATGACTTCATTGGGCTTACTTATATAGCATTGGTAAGGGCTACTTTTAGTAGCAGGGTTGACCCCAAAAGAGCCACGTCACCAAAAATTCCTATTGCAGCTGGGTAATGACCATGTAGATGGAGTCCCTCGTTCAGTTAACCTTTGACACTCCATGTGCTTTATCTTTCTTTTTTCTTTTTTTTTTTTTTTTTGAGACTACAAGACCACATAAAGAATTACATTTATCTGACAGAAAGGTGCTCTCTTCTATAAGGAAACATCCACAAGCCCAGGCTTGAGGTTTACTTTCAAGTATTTGCAGCTGCTTCTAAGATAGTAATAGCTATTCGGTCACAAGGACAACCTTCTACAACAGATATGCAGCAGAAACACAGAAAGCTGCTAACCCTGCAGCTCACTGAGATGGCCAGCACCTTCAACCTGCCACCTGGGGATCGCCTGTCCCAGAGCTGATTCACATGGCCTGGCCTTTGTCCTGCTGAGGGCACCTTGCCAGGTCTGAGTTTCCACACTAGCCTTGGGTAGCTGTTCTCCAGTCAGGGCTTTCCTCTCCTGGTGAGCTGACTCCTTCTCCATGAATGTAGGGCACTGAGATACGGACACATTACTAGACCGTTTGGACTACCACAACTGGCACTTCAGAACCCCAGCCTTTGTATAGTGTGCCACTCTGCTTTGTGGCTTAAAGCAACACATTTGAGTTACCTGCAGCTGTAGGAGTCTTGTATGGTCAGACAGTAGACAGATTTCTGCATCCCTTGGCTAATGGCCCACTGCATTCCTACCCTCCCTCCATTCTCATTTCTTTAACTCTCCTGCCTTTTCCTTCTGCTACTAAGACCTTAACCTCCAGTTAAGGTCTGGGATAGTCTGCCTTTTTCCCATCCCTGCTGACTTCCTCAGAAGGTGACATAATCACAGGCTCTGGGGATCAGACTATGACATCATTTCAGGCTGTTGTCAGCTTTCTCGTGGGCAAGTGTAAGAGATAAGCTCTTTGGTGAAAACTACTATTATCCTTTGAGGTATAATACAAATATAAAAAACTAAAGCTTTAAAATTTCTGGTTAGAACAATATTGTTTGTAACTAATGTTCTATTAGAGAATTGTTCATAATTAAGGAAAACGTGAAGCTAATATGGTGGCCCACACCTGTAATTCCAGCATTCCAGAGGCTGAGGCAGAGGGATTGTTTTGAGTTTGAGGATGGCCTGGCCTATATAGCAAAACCCTGTCTCACATAATAATTTTTTTTAAAATACTGAAAAAATGAAATAGTGGTGTCTTAGTCAGGGTTTCTATTCCTGCACAAACATCATGACCAAGACACAAGTTGGGGAGGAAAGGGTTTATTCAGCTTACTCTTCCACGTTGCTGTTCATCACTAAAGTAAGTCAGGACTAGAACTCAGGCAGGTCAGGAAGCAGGAGCTGACGCAGAGGCCATGGAGGGATGTAACTTACTGGCTTACTTGCTCTCCTGGCTTGCTCAGCTGGCATTCTTATAGAGCCCAAGACTACCAGCCACAGATGGTACCACCCACAAAGGGCCTTCCCTCCTTGATCACTAATTGAGAAAATGCCTTACAACTGGATCTCATGGAGACATTTTCTCAACTGAAACTCCTTTCTTTGTGATAACTCCAGCTTGTGTCAAGTTGACACAAAACCAGCCAGTACACGTGGATTTGTCTGTTGCTGAATTTCCCAGTTGTTAACATTTGTTCTATTTTATTAAATGCCTTCCACTCGAGAGTTAGAGAGACAACTCAATGGTTAAAGGCACTTGGTGCTCTTGCAGAGAATCCAGGTTCAAGCTCCCAGCACCCATGTGGTGGTTCACAACTGTAACTCAAGTTCTAGGGAACTCAGTGCCCTCTTCTGACCTTTGCAAGCACTAGGCACATACATATTGCACATACATAACATGATGCAAGCAAATCACTCATGTGCATAAGGTAAATAAGTCTAAAAAAAAGTCTACTTGCTGGGCAGTGGTGGCGCACGCATTTAATCCCAGAGGCAGAGGCAGGTGGATTTCTGAGTTCGAGGCCAGCCAGGACAGGTAGGGCTACACAGAGAAACACTGTCTCAGAAAAAAAGAAACAAACAAAAAAAGTCTACTTATGCAAAATCCCACCTTATTTTTCAATGTATTTTAAAGTGTCGCCAAATCTATTTGACTCAAGCACCCAAGACAGCGATGGCGAGGGGCTCAGTCTGTCGTGTTACACGTGAGTTCAGTCAGCCCCCATAGCTTGATAAGGATGCTCGTTGGCCATGTCGACTCTCAGTAAGTTAGTTCACAGAAGCGTTTCGGTAGCCTTTGTAGGAAGTACTCTGTTTACTATTGGAGTTATGTTTTGGAGAGAGTAGGGATAATTCTTGTCACAGTTGGCTGAAGGACAAGTCTGGAAGCCAGTGACAGAGATGCTGTCCAAGTCCCACCATCCACTTGTTTCTAGATCCATGGGTCAGCAAGTTAGATGCTATAGAGAAATGCACTTCAAGTTCTTAAAATCCCAAAGTGTTAAGGTGCTAAACACTATTGGTCTGGAGGGGTAATTTAGCAGCTAAGAGCGCTTGTTGCTCTTGCAGAGGACTTGGGAACTGATGTCCTCTCCTGACCTCTGTGGGCATCAAGCATAAATGTACGTATATACATGCAGGCAGAGAACACATACAAAATAAACAAATAAAATCTAATATTGATATATTGATATATGTCTTATCGGTTTTCTTAAATCCTAGGTCATCCAAAGTGCATGCTAGCTTTCCACAAGTATTTGATTTTTAGCTTTTTAAAACTGTGTCTTAGGGAGCTCCAGACTCTTCCCTAGTGATGGATGGCTTTTCTACTGTGGAGTTTCCTTTTTGATATTGCTGTTAAGCATTTCTTTCTGGATGTCTAGAAGACCTTGAGCACACAGAAGCATTAATATTTTCTTTGTTTCTAGTGTTTTCTTTCCATTCTATGCCTCTGGGGAAAGGGTCTAAGGGTCATTAGCACTTGTCTTTCTGGGGCACTTCTCACTATGGCCTCTCCTCTAGGACAGAGCATTACAGCAGGAGGGTGGAGTAGCTGGTTGGGCTCAGGTCATATGTGACATTTCCCCCCTCTACCTTCTCACATTAAGGAAAACAGACTTCCTTGCTTGGTCACTTCAGCTGTTCTAACAAGAGTGCAGTACCTTAGGCCAGTTCACTTTTGAGAAACTGCCAGCCTTCCACAGCGAGCTGCATGATTCATGTTCTCAGTTATGCTGAGACTCTAGGTTCTCCATCTTCTCAGTGGTACTTGCTGTTTTCTGTTGGTTTGGTAGATGCTATTCTCACAGGTGTGAAATTGTTTTTCTTGCAGTGCTGGGGATTGAACTCAGGGCCTTGGGTATGCTAGGCAAGCACTTACCACAGTTGTGCCTGACTTTTACCTAAGTGCTGGGGATTCAAACTCAGAGCTGCATGCTTTTTTGTTTTTGTTTTTTTGTTTTTGTTTTTTGTTTTGTTTTTTTGAGACAGGGTTTCTCTGTGTAGCCCTGGCTGACTTGGAACTCACTCTGTAGACCAGGCTGGCCTCGAACTCAGAAATCCACCTGCCTCTGCCTCCCAAGTGCTGGGATTAAAGTCTTGCACCACCACTGCCCGAGCTGCATGCTTTAATGGGGGGGGGGGTGTTCTTAACCCATTGGGCCATTGCCCCTGACCCTTTCTGTGTTTTTGATTTGCATTTCTATGATGACAAAGATGCTTGAATGTCATTTTGTGAGATTATTGGCCATCTGTGTCTTTAGATAACTGTCTAGTCAGATCTACTCCATGTTTTTATTTACCTTTATTATTGAACTATAAGAGATTTTAGAATCTTGATATAGGTCTTATCAGCTGTATAACTTTGGGATGGAACATGATTTAATGATAGAGTGCTTGCCTAGTATTTATAGGAATTAGATTCAATATCCAGTACCATGGAAACAAGGCATGGTGGCAAACACCTGCAATGCCAGGACTTAGGAGGTGGAGGCAGGAGGACCAAGAGCTCAAGGTTATCCTTGGCTACAAAGTTAGAGGCTGTCTCAAATATGTATAGGTAACTATATGAGTTGTACATCTTCTCTCCATTCTGTGGTTTGTCATTGAAGCATATTTATTTATTTATCTTGTATTTTGTTTTATTTTTGAGACAGAGCCTCATATAGCCTAGGCTGGTCTCAAACTCACCGTGTAGATAAGAATGACCTTGAACTCCCTGGTCCTCCTGCCTCTTCCTCCTAAGAGTTGGAACTGCAGGCATATTCCATCATCATACCTGGCACAAGGTTTTAACTGTGATAAAGCCCCATTTTGATGCTTTGTTGCTAGTGCTTTTGGTGTCTGACAACCCATCATCAAACCTGAGGTCATAGAGAGTTTTTTCTTCTAAGAGTTTTATAGTTTTAGCTCTAACGATTATTGGTACATGTTGAATGCCCTCTATTCTTTGAGAAGAGGAGATCCCATAGCCCCGGAGCGGGGCCTGGACTCAGGTCTTTGGCCCCCCCATTGAGGGTCAGTGGCCTTCTACCCTGGTCTGAGTGAAACTCTCATTGGATTGTAAATTTCTCTGTGCTGTGTGGCATGTTATGGATCTGGGCAGGTGGGATCAGTAGCACAATATATGAAGGTTCGTGTTGCTCTGAGCAAGTACACTGGTTCACAGGGCTGGATGGGACTGAAGCTTTATTGCCTTTTCCTAATTGTTGTTATTTTCCAGTTGGAATATCCCCAAATGACCTGTGTGTACCTCCCCATCCCTAGATGTGGATCTGACGGTCACTGAGGCCAGCAGCTTGGACAGCCGAGGCGAGAGAGCAGAGCTCTATGCTCACATCGATGAGGGCCTACTAGGAGGAGAAACCAGCTACCTGGGCCCACCCCTTACCCCAGAGAAGGAGGAAGCACTGCACCAGGCCACTGCAGTGGCCAATCTTCGTGCTGCACTCATGAGTAAGAACAGTCTACTGTCACTCAAGGCTGATGTGCTCGGTGATGATGGCTCACTTCTGTTCGAGTACCTGCCCAAAGGTGCCCATTCACTGTCTCGTAAGTGCAAGTTCTGGTGTGTTGCTGTGTCTTCATTTGATTTAAGCACCTCGTTTCAACCCTTCAGACCCTAGTGTCACTGAGGATGAGGTTGTGGCTAGCCTGTCTGTCAGGCAGATTGCTGTGGGTTGCAGCCACCTTCCAACTCAAGGTCTTTCAGGAAGTAGACTGGCTTTGAGTCTTATGGGACCAGCATGCTTGCTTAACAGAACAAGAAGGGTGATGGTTTGTGTTGCTGTGCAGCGAGAGGGAGCAGTGAGCATTTGTTGGAATGTTTTGTGCTCAAATTTGAAGCATCTCAACCTAAAACCCACCAAGCTTAAAAATTCACACAATTAGTAAACCTAAAACCACTAGTTCCTTTTGAGCCAGTGGCAGGTCTGGTGCAGGAGATAGCCCTTTTGTGTCCAAGGGACAAACACTGGCTCCCTCTGCTGGTCCTTCTGCTGGTCCTTCTGCCCAGCCTTTGTATTGGAATTTGTTCTGTGTAGGAGACATGCAGAGAGCCACTGACCCAGGGATGTGGAGCTTGCTTTGTTCTTGCTAGAAAGTGCTGGTCACATGTGTGTTTTTAAAAAGGAGTTGGATGCTACATTTAAGACCTTAGTGTGTCTAGCTGAAATACAGACCACAGACTGACAGTGCTGCAGCTGAAGAGCAGCTGCTGTTTAGCAGCTGGCTCCCCCCACCCTCCCAGCTGCCTTTTCCTATGAGACAGGAGGCATTAGCATCTGCAGAGCTCATAGCCACAAGACAGGCTGCTTCCCTTGTCCTAGTACATGCTGACTCTAGCATCCATCTATGTGATGCTGGGAGAATGGTATGGCTACCCTGGGTTTATATGGTACTCAGCATGAGTGTGAGAAAATGACTTGATACTTTTCTCTCTGTGGGGGGAGGAAAAGACACACCCCACACTGGAGAATGCGAGGGGTATCCCCTCCCAGGAAGCCTAAGTACATGCATGTATGGTGGTGACTGGTCATCCTCCAGGCCACTGAATTACAGGACAGTTTCCAGTCACCTTTGATGGAGCATGTTTACAGATTTGTTTCCCTGTGCACTAACATATTATTGGGCTTTTGTATTGGTTTGAGGAATTATGCAGATTACTTGTGGCAAATAAAGACCAAAGGTGGAAAATGATGTCTGTTCTCTTTATTTCCAAGTTACCTACCAGGTGGCCATGAAGGCAAGCCGGGAGTAGGCATACTTTCAAAAACACTTTCAGGCCTTGTTTTCCACGTCTGAGAAACAGGGCCTGGGCCGATAGCTGCTACGACTTATTAAACAAACAGCATCTGAGAGTGTTGAGCATGGCTTGGACAAGCCAGTATAGGTGAATGTCTTAAGAGCAAAATGTATTTGTGGGCAGAGATTGTTGGATTCCTCAGAATTATAGTTATAGGGGATTTGGGGCATCTGGATGGAATTCACATGAACAGAGGAGTTCTGAAAGTCAGAAGCTTTTGTGGATAATGTGGAACAGTGGAGGTGAGGCGGGATCTAGATTATTCTCACTCTTTCTACATACTCATGTGACATGTGTGTCCAATGTAGTGTAAACTCCATGCTCAGGAGAGGCTGTGGTAAAAAACTCTACTTTTGTTCCTTGATTCCCTAGTTCCCCAGATACTGTTTGTCCTTAAGAATAATTTTGGAATGCAGCTTTTCTATCATTTCTGTATCTGGTAGCTTCACTTTGGCATGAGCTCTGTTCAAAAGAAATTTTAGCCTGTTTTTGCTGGGGACATGCAGTAAACAGAGTCATAGGGCGTGGCTAGCCCTAAGAGCCAATTTCACTTTCTGTCTCAGGATCTTTGGTGCCTCTAGGTCTGACCTCAGAAAACCCTTCCTGTCCTGCTGTCTGAGTGACCCTGGTCTAGGCCCTCTTTGCTTTAGGATGTGCTAGAGTCAAGCCAGGGCAGTAGGTGGCTGGGATGGGGCTATAATTGTGTATTTTCTTTCTTAAATCTCTCTTCTGGTATGAGTTACTTCCCAGTTTGTATTACATAAAGCTTGGAGGTGGTATAGGGCAGCAAGGTGTCCCTGTGGCCTTCTTTGAGGCTTAGCATATGTATGCCTGTATTTCTCAGATTGCCAAGGCTTTTCCTGTTCTGTCCTTTACAGGTGGAACCGGCTTTTGGGGTTGATATTTTGTTATATCAATGATGTTTTAACTTCCTTGTTTTTAATATCCTAAATATGTTTTCATATACATTTGTCCTCTTATTTTCTATGTATAGGGCCAGAAGTTGACAGAATCCTTCTTGGTGTAGTGGTAATCACCTGTACACCCAGCATCAAGGAGGCTGAGGCAGAAGGATCGTGAGTTCGAATTAACCTAGACTATATACTGAGATCCTGTCCTCTCCTTAAAGTGACAGGATTGGGGTTTGAGTGTGAACTATAGAACCTTGACTCTGTGTGGTACAGGAAACATACCTGCTGGGCTGGTAGATGCTAAAGGAGTAGGTTATTTTAAAAATTATCTCCTAACCCTAAGTGAAGTCTGCCTGGTTCTGTGCTACACCAGAATGAAACATGGAAATATCCAGAAATAAATTCTTGTTTTCCAAAATGTGTGGTTTCTCTCACTGTGGCAAGAAACCACCATGTAGTGGTGTGCAAGGCAGTGCCCACATCCCCTTCTATCAGCAAAGTGCCCAGGTGTGGCCTGCCTGCCTGCCGCGCTTCATGCACCTGGGTAGAACAGAAGCAAGGACTGACAGTAGAATATGATTGGCATCCATGTCTCTGTGAAGTCATCTGTTGCTTTGGACACCTAGAGAAAAGTATCAGGCACTTTTCTTCATCGCTTTGCTGACTTTCAGGAATTATGTGGTTGGCAGGACAGTGTGTTTTATTTCACTGTCATTGGGGCTGGGTTGTTATGAGTTTGGGAGAGATGAGTGACTGACTTGAGTAGGAGAGGCAGCCCTATTCCTCAAACCTGCTTGTTTTACCCTGCCTAAGCACCTAGTTCACCTTCCAGTACCAGAATGCATCCTTTGAGCTGCAGGTGTTTTGAAGGATCTGAAGCCTCCATTATAGGGATGTATACCCAGGAATGCCAAATATGTTTGAAAAGAAATGCCTAATGTTTGGTTGGGTATTTTTTTAATTCCCTTCATTGGGGGGGGGGGGGGGTCGTCAAAGAGCTCGTGCTTCAGCTCCGATGAGCTCCAGAGAGGTGCTTGGGAAAGAAGATTACTCTTGTGACAGGGGTGTCAGGATTCTGGCTGCTGTGTCTAGCTGGATTTGGTTTTCTAATGGGATTCATAACTACCACATGAGTTGCTGGCAGCAAGCTTTGTCCAGGTGGGGCTGAGACTTCCACTGTAGGACCTGAAGGACACAAGTCCCAGTGGATGTGAAATGTTGGAGAAAGGTGATAATATAGCTCCTTGATGTGGTTGGGTAGCTGCTTTGTGGTACAGGATACGAAGCATAGGTGTCCAGCTATGGCCTGACTGTCTTCTCACACACTGATATAGATGTGATCTGGTCATGGCAAATTTGTATGGAATTCAATAGTATTTAAAGACTTTATTGTTATTTTGTATTTTATTTGTATTGTTATTTTGGATTGACCCTAGGCCTTGCCCACCGTAGACCAGCACTCTGCCACAGAGATACTCTCCAGTGATTTTGAGACAAAGTCAGAATCTTGATAAATTGATCAATTTGCTGTGTAACTCAGACAGATCTCAAGTCTCCTGTCACATTCTCTTGAATGCTATGATTACAGTCCTGCCCACCTAAGTAGCAGATTTTTCTCTTATTGTTTTTGGGGGGCAGGGTTTCATGTAGCCCAGACTAGCTTCAAGCTTGATATGTAGCTGAGGCTTACCTTGAACTTCTGACCCTTCTCTCTCTGCCTCCCAAGTTCTAGGATACAAGAGTGTACACCATAAAACCCTGCACTTGCTTGTTTTTAAATATATACTTAATTTTTACGTGTGCCATGGGCTTACAGAGGCCAGAAGAAGGTGCTAGATCCCTTTGGAACTAGACCTATGTATGCATGATATAGGTGCTGGGAACTGAACTCAGGTCTTCTGGAAGAGAAATACACACTTTTGACTGATGAGCCATCTCTACAGCCTCTCTTATAGATTTTTTTTTTAATGTATGTATGTGAGTACACTATCGCAATGGATCCCATTACAGATGGTTGTGAGCCACCATGTAGTTGCAGGAAATTGAACTCAGGACCTCTGGAAGAGCAGTCAGCGCTCTTAACGGCCGAGCCTTCTCTCCAGTCCACTTGTGGGTGCTCATTGAGCCCTCCGAGGCCTTGGACCTTTATTTCTTCTATTGTACCCGAAGAAATACTGTAATAACTTGACTCCATGATTTACAAGAGCAAATAAGACCAGCTGGCCTTAGGGGTCTGTGACACCACAGACTCTGCCACCATTTTCACTATCTTTGATGATCCCAAAGTGCTAAAAGGGCATTCCCAAGCATACTGATGGATGGTCCCCTGAGGATTGCATAGCTTGGTTAAGTCCTGTGTGAATTTTCCATGTTCCTTTCAGGTCCTAAGGGCTTAGCTACCAACCTTCAAAACCTACCCACTGGTGAAGCTAGCACTGAAGCTGGCATAGTATCGGACTGTGGATGTACTTCTTTCTGAGGCCACAGCCCCCACAGGGCAGGGGCCCAGCAGCCTATTCTACAGGGAACAAAGGCAGCTTGTTTTGCCTTAGAGATTGTTAAAGAATATTTCCTTATGGTGTTTAAACAAGCATTCCAGTACGGTAACCTAATTCTAGATTCATCTGGAATTTTAGTTCATTTCCTACAAGGGACTTTGACAAGCTACAGCTGGAGACAGGCTGGAGCATCTTGGAGTTCTTGTCAGGAGTTTGGTTCTCAGAGCTAGATGCTGTGAGTTACAGCTTTCTGTGCTACTTCCTCTATTGGACTCATTTTGCTTTTAGGAAGAGACCCCATCCCAGCAAGTCATAAGCAAGGACCCCTGCTACTGGAATTGGCCAGTTTTTGGGAAAGTTCCCCCAAACACCTGCCTCCAGCCAACCCTGGCATTGTGCCCTAGCCAGCTGCACTCCAGGGACATTGACAGTGCTCGTGAGATGCCCATGGGGAACACTGGAGTTGAGTGCACACATCGCTACATTATATACTTAGAACCCCAGACAGAGCTCAGGGAGCTAGCACCTGGTAAGATGTAAGGGCCACCAGCACACCTGGGCAGCCTAAGACCACTGATGTATCTTGGGACTTGTCCAGTGAGCAAAGTGCAGAGGACTTGGAACAGCCTCACTTAAGGGTCTTAAGAGCCCTCTTGCTATGGCTGGAGAGATGGCTCAGTGGTTAAGAGCACTGGTTGCCCTTTCAGTAGGTCCTGAATTCAATTCCCAGCCACCACTTGGTGGCTCACAACTATCTATAACAAGATCTGATGTCCTCTTTGTCATGCAGGAATACATGCAGATAGAGTAGTCATTCATAAATAAACAAATCTTTAAAAAAAAAAAAAAAAAAAGAGCTCTCCTGCCTCTAGCCTCCCTTTATGCTCAGCTTAACATTCCAAGTGAGCAGAGCCATTAGCTTTCACTAATACTGGCTTCATCCCACAGTGATGCGTGTGCTAAATTGCTTTATGCTTAATTTGAATATTTCTCTGAGCTATGTGAAGAGATGAGGTTCTTAGATCACTTAGGCTCACAAGTTCAAGACCAGGCTGGACAACATATTGAGATTCCCAATTCAAGAAAAGCAAAACCAAAAAGGAATTTCTATAATCTTGTTGTCTTGTTTGTTTTGTTTTGTTTTTTTAATTCTGACATCTGGTTCATAGAGCGTCCATCCCTAAAGGTGATGAGAATAGCCATCTCTGTTAGGTTTTTCTGTGTTAGCTTAGTGTGAACCTGTCACCGGAGACTCTGCACTCACATCCACCCCTGCCTCGGGCCCAGCGGTACCAGGTGGAGTCTTTCTCCTGTTCCTGCAGGGGTCACTGCCAACCAGGAAGAGGCCTACTTGTTTGCTGCCTTCAGAAGAGAACAGAAGTTTTCAAAAAGAATATGGCTTCAGACATTGGATTCCGGCGTTAACTCGGTGCCCTTCCTTGGTAGCCTCTCTAAAGCGGTAGCTCCGGTGTTAGTGCTCTACTGGTGGCTTGTCTTCTGCGCGTCTGTTCTTTGGGAATTAATGACAGCCTTCCTTTCCAGGTGGCCAGTGACTGGTTGTCTTTGTAGAATCTGGACAGTGACCAGGTGAGTGAGGGGTGACCAAGCGTGTTGTCTATAAAAATCTTACCCAACTTTCTCTCATCTGATGGTTTGTAACACATCTGTCTCTGATTTTAGGCTGACACCTCTTGTGACCTGGATGATAGGCTGGGCCATTGTTGCTGGATTTGACTCCAGCCAGTTCTCTTCAACCAGGATGCTGGGGACAGGCGTCTAGCACCTCCTTGACCAGTACCTCTCTTATAGGCCTGGATGCCTTTGCCCAACACGGGGTAGCTGTGCAAGGTGGCCATAGGTACAAACAGCTCTATTCTGAAGTCATCTAAGGAGCCTACAACGAAGATGTTCCAGAATAGAAAGACTCCTTGTGACTTGCCTTGATATCTAGGCTGGAGAGACCTCCTCAGGCACCTTTTGTCATCTCTGAATCATGTGTTCAATTTGTCTTGCCTAGCTCCAGTATTCTAGTCTCTACTACACTGTCCATGTGCTTCAGCCTGCCCAATGGGAGAACTTGGAGTGTGACTTCCTATGGCAAAGCAGGTGATGGCAGGTGTATATGTGGGAAACAGAACATGTGTTGACAGTTGTCTGGTCTCCAATCCTCTACTAGCTTCCAGGTAAAATTATGTCAGTGCCTTTTCGGTGGGCAGGTCCCAGGTGTAGCTCAGCTTCCAGGTGAGGAGTTTCACATTGGGTTGCTGACATGAGCAGGCATCAGAGAGTCGACAGTTAACGGGAAGCAGAGCCACTTATCCCTAACCCGGCTATGTTCTATAAAGATCTGAGGACTAAGTACAGCCATGACATCTTGCACTTTGCTTCCCTTCAAAGTGTTGAATTATTGGGAACTGTACTTGTTTTTTTTAGAAACAAACAAACACTCTGTGTGTCTGTTTTTGCTGGACTTTTGGCAAATGTGTTGGATTTGATCCTACCTCAACATTAAGAGCAGGTAATTGTAAAGATGGTGGGTGCCAGGAAACCAGAGAAGGACTCACCTTTTGTCAAAAACTAGAGGGCCCAGAAAGGTTCCAGAATAACCTGGCACTGGAGGTTATAAACTTGGGCAGTCCATGGGAAGAAGTATTCCTGGGGCCCACTTGAAGAACTGTAGTCTGGAGATACCCCGTGTGCCCTTAGCCAAGAGATGATTTTTTTAAAAAATGACTTAAAAATTTGGACAGGTTCCAGAGAACTTGAAAAGGTGGTTTATGGTAGATAGTAAGTGATAGGAATGCAGACATGCATGGTTTAGATGGCTGGCTCCATCACCAGTGCTGCTAGTGTTACCTTCCTTAAAACTGCAGCCATCAGTGGTGGCACACGCCTTTAATCCCAGCACTTGGGAGGCAGAGGCAGACGGATTTCTGAGTTCGAGGCCAACCTGGTCTACAGAGTGAGTTCCAGGACAGCCAGGGCTACACAGAGAAACCCTGTCTCGAAAAACAAAACAAAACAACAACAAAAGCAAAAAACTGCAGCCATCGAGTATGTGACATCTCCAGCAGGCTCCTGGACATGTTTTAACCTGGTGTCACTGAAATGTTTCACTAATGTATTGCTGTCGACGGATGATTCCACAGCTCTAAAGGCTGTATCAACATGTGACATTCATCTTTCTTGTCGAGTTTCAGTGTCGGAAGTTGGCTTTATCTGTGTAAGGACTATTAACTGCCACAAGACACTCTGAGTTTAGAAATTCTTAAAGCCACAGAGGTAGTCTCATAAACATGGATGCCTACTTCTAGAAAAGTAACTGAGTATGTATGCACTTCTTTATTGACACTCTGGAAGCAGGAGTATTGACTCTGTAAGTTACCCTGTGGCTTAAATGAATAATGTAGTATCCACCATAATCATTTTGGCAATTTGTCATGTACTAAGAAAAGGGCATTCTTTCTAAGGAATTTTATCTGTTTGTTTAGAGACAGTCTGGATTAATTAGCCTCAAAGTTACTATGTAGTTGAAGATAACCTCAAACTTCTGATCTTCCTGTCTCTATCTCCCAAGTTCTAGGTTTACACAAATACGTCACCATGCTTAGCTTAAAACTTTTGAAAAACCTCTTTGAGTTTCCAGTTTCAATCACAGTCAGCTTGTACCTTCCAGGCAACAAGCATTTGAAAAACTGTGCTGTAGACCCTAAAATAACCATCAAAATCTAGCTACAGAAACGTACAAAGACCCAGATGTCACCAGGCACGAAGTTCTCAGGCAATCCCCTGTTTCGAGGCCTTAAGGAGGGACACCTCCATTCTAGGGGTATCACAGGTACATTTACTGGAGTGAGCACAGAGTGTCTGTGTTTTGTGCCATCGACGCAGAGGTGGATTTTCAAGGTGTTTTTAAGGGTCAAAATTACCAAACACAAGAAACTACAGATAAGGTACCCCAACTCTGCACACATGTCCCCAGAATACCTTTACAGGAGAGTGCCACTGCAGAAGATATGTAAAATCTGGAGGCCATGCCAGTCAAATAGCAGAACCAGGATAAGGAAGAAGCTGAGCCTAGGCCAGGTGAGAAGATGAAGGGACCCTAGGCTCTCAGGTTAAGGTCCTAAACCAGCTCAGTCCTTGGAGCTGAGCTGGAGCATCACAAGATCAGGCCATTCTCCAGGGTCTGTCTCTATGAGAGTCAACTACAACAGACAGCAGCAGCCTTTACCGTCTTTGGGAAAAGATTATCCAGCTTGAGATTCCTCTGCTTTAACCCTGAGTATACAGCATTGAATAGAAGATAACAGAGGGTTATGCTATTCTGACGTAACTCAGGATCCTGCAGCTTCATGGATGGGCTACATCAGGAAAGAAGACAGCTATCACATAGAGATACATACATAGGCAAGGAAATCAAAGAAAAGAAGACAGGCTAAAGGATAGAAGATTTCAAGATAATTGGACTCTCTAAAACAGAATCAAGTGGACATTTTAGAGCTGGCCATGCAGTATCTAAAGTGAAGAGTTTTCTGTAAGCAAACTATAACTCACAACTATGACCCCAGCACTTGGGAGTAGAGGCGGGAAGATCAGGAGTTCAAGGTCAGCCCCAGCTGCGTACTGAATATGAGGCAAGTCTGGGTTACAAGAGATCCCCCAACCACAAAAAAGAGAAACAAAAGAATTCATTGGATGACTTGTAAACAGTTGACATAGCAGAAGACAACAGAAAGTAGAGGGGTCAGCTAGAGGCAGGCTGTGGTAAATGTCTGGGCTCAAGGGGGATTGTCAAACAAAGAAACAGAACACAGGGACAGTGGCTCATTTACATGGTTGACATTTCAAAAGGGAGGATAGAAAAGAGACAGAAGCAGTAGCTGAGAAGATAGCAGCTTTGAATTGTTCCCTAGTGGCAAAGGACATCAAGGGGTTCAGAAGCTTCATGAATAGCAAACAAATAACAACAGCAGAGAACAGCGTGCAGGTGCATTGTAGGAAAGGAGCTTTAAATGCAGACAGAGACATGATTTCTGCAGGAAACACTGAAGTGGATGGCTGTGTCCTTTGGGAGCCACAGAGCCAGAGAACAAAGCCGTCTTTGGGGAAAAGTTGTCTCCCTGGAGCCTTGACCCACAGGAATAGGATCATTCCTTGGTCAAACACACAAGCAAAGAAAAGACAAGGCAGTGTTCCATGAGTGGGCCTCAGGCTGAGGGAGAAGTCTTCTAGGTGCTAATGTGGAAGAGGAGGTGGAGGAGGAGGAGGAGGAGGAGGCGGCAGCAGCATCAGGCGGCGGCGGCAGCTGATGTAGAGAGAGTGACTCTGAGCGACACAAGATATGATCCTGCACAACAGTTATAAATCTTATGGTGTTTAAACCTAAATAGAAGCAAAATGAGAACAAGGGTGAAGAGGCTGACCTGTTGACTGGCTCTTGAATTCTCTACGTAGCCGCAGAGAATAATGTCTAATAATACTAAAACACATTAAGCCTTTCACAAACAACTGAAAGGCTTACTGAAGAAGAAAACAGAATGACATTTGAACACACACACACACACATAAAAGGGTAAAGGACAAGAGTCTAGGGAGGTAGCACTAAGCACAAGGACCTGAGATCAATCCTAGATCCACATTAAAAAGCTGGAAGTGAAGGCATGCACGCTTGTAATCCCAGCAGTGGGGAGGGAGACAGCTGGGTCCCTCTGGCTCACTGGCCAATCAGTCCAGTTTAACTGGTAAGTTCAAGGCCAAGAAAAGACCCCTTCTTAAAGGAAGTGAATGGTATTCCTGAAGATGACACCCGAGGCTTTCCCCCAGCCTCCACGCACATGTACATGATATGCACACATGCATGCATGTGTGTGTGTGCGCGCACTCGTGCGACATGTAGGCACACATCACATTAAAAGAAAAGATGAAATGTAAATAGAGAATTGTGGTGGGCTTGAGCCTGGTTGCATTAGTAATAATACAGAGTGTGTGTGTGTGTGTGTGTGTGTGTGTGTGTGTGTGTGTGTTTGTGTGTGTGTGCGCGCATACACACACACTTTATAATATATAAGTACAAACCAGCACTCAGGATGTGGTGGCAGGAAGAGTATGGCAAGTTTGAGGCCAGCCTGGGCTACATAGCAACCATGCCTCAAGACAAGGAAAATAAATAAATAAATCCTTATATTAATATAAACGGATTAAATACTCCCCCTCAGAAATTTGTCAGGCTCACTCTCTCATACACACCAGACAAAATCTCACCAAGGTTAACCCTGAACTTCTAGGTTCTTAGAGGATCCTCTTGTCTCAACTTCCCAAGGGCTGGGATGGCAGGTGTATACTGCTGTATTCTTTTTTTATTAATTAATTCATTAGTATTATTTCTTTTTTAAAAAATCTAGCTGAGCCGGGCAGTGGTGGCACACGCCTTTAATACCAGCACTTGGGAGGCAGAGGCAGGTGGATCTCTTGAGTTTGAGGCCAGCCTGGTCTACAGAGTGAGTTCCAGGACAGCCAGGGCTACACAGAGAAACCCTGTCTCAAACCCCCCCTACCCCTTGGGAGGTGGGCAGATATCTGAGTCTGATGCCAGCTTGTTTACAGAGTGAGTTCCAGGACAGCCAGGGCAATACTGAGAAACTCTGTCTCAAAACAAAACAAAAACAAACAAACAAAAAACACAAACTAAATTAAATAAGTAAATACATACATACAACTATTTACTGTTTTAAAATTTAACTTGTTTGAAATAGGGTCTCCTGTGACCCAGGCTATCCTTAAACTTGCTAAGTTGTTGAAGATGACTGAGGAACACTGATCCTTCTGCCTCTATCTCCAAAGTCCTAGGATTGCAGGTGTGAGCCACCATGCCAATTTTTATAGTGTTGGTACTGGAACTCAGGATTCTGTACCTGCTAGGCAGTACTCCATCAGCTGAGCTGCATTCCTACTCAAGTTTGCTTGTTTTGTTTAGAAAGAGAAATTTATTCAATGTACTGCTAGGGGCAGTGAGCACTAAAGTACTGCCTGCCCGTTTTTGTTATTTCCTTTCAGCTTATATATGACAGACACAGAAAAGTTTAAGGAAAAAAAATACGTATACACACACACACACGCACACGCACATACACATATACATATATATATACACATACATACACACATATATACATATATATATATATACGTACACACACATATATGTGTATATACATATATGTGTGTGTGTATACATATACGTATATATACACACACACACACCAAGCAAACACTATCCTAAATAAAGCAGATACTTAAAGTCACTCCATGATGATAGAAAGGGTAGTCTTGGATGTGTGCTTTGTAGCTTAACCTTTAGAGGCAGGAAGCAGAAGTTGGGAGAATTGGGAGACATGGAGAAGAGTGTGGTTATGACTTGGCTTTTGCCATTCTTTGTAATGGATAGAGCAGCAAGCAAGAATCTCAGTGAGGACAGAGAGGATTTGAACAGTTTTCAGTGCTAAATCAACCTTGAATTCCCGGAATAAACCCATCTGGTTGCAAGATGTTACTCCCTTTCTGTATTGTTGTATTCAACTTTATGTTTTGTTTAAATTCTGTGTCTGTGTTATGTACACAGACATGTTGGCCTGTAACAACTTAATTAGGACCTCTACAGCATAGCAACAAGTGCAGAGTATTCCAAACTCATAGAGGAAAGTTTTGCCAGTAAGACCAGCTGGGGCCATATACAACAGCATCAGAGACTAGACTACAGAGCAAGTGCGTTCAGTTACCTGAGGTTAGACTCCAGCAGTGGGAAGACACTAGGCAGCACCTAAACACTCCTTCCTCCCTTCTTTCTTTCCTTTTCTCAAGTTATTGTTTTGGAACAATAGCCCAGGTTGATTTCAAACTCAGGATCTTCCTGCCTCAGCCTCAGAAGTGCTGGCATTGCAAAATGACCATTTTGTCTGGTTTTCGTCATCTTGAGAAAGAGTCTGCTATACCCAGACTTGTCCCACACTCACTATGTAGTTGAGGACGACCTTGTACTCCTGATTTTCTTGCCCCCACCTCTTAAGCACTGAGCTTAAAGGCATGTGCTAGTGTGAGCTACTGTTCACAGCTGCGTTTTGTGCTTCTCAATAAGGTTTTCCTTGTAGCCTAGGCTGGCCTCAAATCACAATGCTCTTGCCTCTGCATCAATTATTACTAGGATTACATTCTATCCAACCTGTAGACCATATCCAGAATGGTTTATAAATAATTGCCTTTTACAGAAAAAAGGAAGGTTTTAAATTTCTGTGTCAAGAAGGAAGAGGGAATAAAAGCAAACTTTAAAGAAAGTAGCAGGAGAGAAGAAGTAAAGGTGTCATGAAACAGAAAGCAGGCACACAGAGCACAGAAAAAAAATGAGCAGTAGGTAAGAGTGCTTGCACACAAACAAGGGGCCCTGCCTGTGTTTGAGTTTTAATCAAGTGTGGTAAGTCACAGACATAGAAGTGACTTCCCTAAGAGAGTGTAGGGACAACTGGTTCTCTGGCACCTGCCTTAGGGATGTAGGGCAGGCAGCAGTGGTCTTAGATGTAGAGTCCTGCAGAGGAGGGGTAGGAGTGAGAGCATTACTTTTCTCATTGCTGCGATCAAATGCCCGATGAGCAAGTTAAGGAAGGAAGGGTTTGTTTTGGGTTACAATTCAAGTGTGCAAGTCCATCATGGAGAGGAAGGCATGGTCGGAAGCGTGAGGAGGCAGCTAATCATTGTACCCGCTTTCAGGAAGCAGTGATGAATGCTGGTATTCAGCTGAACTTCTTTTTGTGCAGTCTAGATGCCTAGCCTATGGAAGGAATGGTACTACAGACATCTAATGAAACCCAATTTAGATAATCCTTCACAGGCATACCTAGAGACCTTTTGGCGATTGTATATACTGTCAAATTGACAATATCAGCCATCGCAGGTGGTCATTTACTTTAGGGAATGACCAACTTGGAAGTAGCTATCCCTCAAGGGTCCCCTATATTAGGGGCCATGGTTGGTAGAGAGAGGAGGGGGACTTGATCCAGGCTGACACTGTGTAAGCTGTTCAGATTTGCTGCATGGAGACTGGTGCACATGGATGAGTGACTGTGCCGGAGGCAACAGTGCAGATGACATGAATGTTACACGATACTGAGAGAATTGGAAATCTACCCACAAGAAAAGTCCTGTGCCCTCCTCCTCACCAAGCACAAAAGGTCACTTGAGTTGGATCGTAAACTTTTGGAAAGCGGATTAGCCAACAATCTATGGTACATTCCCTCTGGGGTGTGCAACAGAGACAAGGGGTCGCTGTCCACTGAGGCACACACACACACGTAGGATCATTTCAGCACCACTGCTCGCTAGACTTAAACGAATCTGCAGAAACGCCGTGATTTGGTTGCACAAAGGAAAACTACTGTGCTGGAACAAGCAAGAACGGACTGACTGCACTTCCCTAGACTGATGTTGATCGAATGCAGCCAGTCTCGAGCAGACGACTCCACAGACACAAGTCCTAGAATAGCAAAACAAAAGAGTAGGGTAGCCTCAGTCTGACTCCAGTTGGCTTAAAAGGAACCTCTGAGTATGCTGCATATGATTCTTAAGATATGTACACTTCTGGGAGGGCAGTGAGTGGGATGTAAAGTAAATAATTAAAAAAATAAGATATGTACACTTTACATAAGATTACAATTTTCTCAAAGCCAGACAAGATGGCTCAGCAAGTGAAGGCATTTACCACCAAGCTTGACTACCTGAGTTTGATCTCCGAAGCCCACATGGTGGAGGGCAAGAACCAATGCCCACAAACTGTCATCTGACTATTCCATATATGCGCCCCCCAATGCATAAATAAATATAACAAATGTTTAAAATTTTTGAATGTCTTCATATTGTTATTTTAATACATAAGGTATATTTATAAGTGGAAAAATGAAGCATAACTTTTTTGGATCCATTAATGAGATGGATCATAAGTGCAGTGTTTTGGAAATTGTCACTCAATGAAGAAACACACTCCGGACCATTTATGACTGAAGACTCTGGAAGTGCCCACTGACTTCTCTGGTGGCATATAGCAAACCCGCCCATCCCGTCTCACTCACTGGCGGTTCTCTGCATTCTTAACAGTAATGAAAAGGTTCCTGAGTGACAACTTGTGTGTTCTGCAGCTAAAGGGGTATTGTTGATGTCTGAAGGTGGGATCTTGTGTGGCAACAGTAAAAATAGACCAAACTACATGTTACAAAAAGACAAGCAATTGTTCACTGGTCATCGACAGTTTCAAAGTTTCAAAAGATGCTTTCTATGTACAAGTGTTGTAGTCTCAGGGTGTACAATGTTGCAGAGTTATGCTATTTTGTAGTTGGTTTGGCCTGCATTTTCTGTTAAGATTGAGGGACTCTCAGTGCTCGAGTTGCTGAGAGGCAGCTGAGGTCTCTAGATAGCCCACCCTGGCCTCAGTCTCTCCACCCTCCTAATTCAGCCTTTCCAGTGCTAGGATTACAGTGATGTCACCTGTCCAGTATGGAACTGTAGGGTTAAGTGGAGCATCCACCTGCCACCTATGTTCACTCTGGGCAAAGCCTGTCACAAAGAGGGGATCATGGGCATATCTAGATTGAGTTGTTCTTCTAAGGAAAGAAATCTTTCTATAGCTAAGCATAATGGTGCACGCCTTTAATCCCAGCACTTGGGAGGAAGAGGCAAGCAGACCGCTTGAGTTTGAGACCAGCCTCGTCTACAGAGAGAGTTTCAAGACAGCCAAAGCTACACTGTGAGACCCTAGACCCTGTCTCCAAAAAAGAAAAAAACTTTCTATTTATAAGCATTTATTTAACATGTATTCTGAATTATGTACTTAAATGTAAATGTGCAAATTAAAACATTTAAAAATTTTTACAGATTTTTATTTGCTATGAAAAAGAATGTCGATACAATTTCTGATGTATTCAAGATGATTGCAGTTTTATTCTTAATTACTAACGTGACTAATTTCACTGGTCATTTTCTTACAATGAGCAATCCTTTTTTTTTTTTAAACAATGTTCTGTACCCCCTTCCCCCATGCCCTTTTTAGGTCATAGTCTCATGATTTTTACTTGTCCCATTTATTTTTATTTACCTGTTTAAATGTTTGCTTGTCACTATATATGTGCACCATATCCATGCCTAGTGCTCACAGACAACAAAGAGGGCATCAGATTCTCTGGAACTGAAATTACAGACAATTGTGAACTACTTGGGTCTTCAGCAGCAAATGCTCTTAAGCAGTGAGCATTTCTCCAGCCCCTATAATTAAAAAACTTGAGTATTTTACTTTTATAAATGTGGGGATGGTGGTACCTAGGAGGCCAGAAGAGGGTGTTGGCTCCCATGTCACTGGAGTTATAGGTGGCTGTGAGCTGCCCAATGTGTGTGCTAGGAACCAAATAGGTCTTCTATAAGGATAGTGTGTACTCTAAACTACTGAGCCATCTCAGCAGTCAATCTGTAAACCAGGTTGGACCCAAATCTAGAGATCCTCCTACCTCTGCCTCCCGAGTGCTGGGATTAAAAGTATGCTCGACCACGATGCTTTAATCTTTGTGTTTATAGGAGAATAGAAATTGTGGATACAACCCCAAGACATCTTTATAGAAACTTGGCTCCTTGTTTTCCCTTTCTGTCTTTGGTTCATTTATTTTAAATGTGATAAGAGGAAACTAGAAATCATGGGAGTAAGAAAGGCCATTGTGGAGGTATGTGACAGGCAGTGTCTCTGCTTAAGGAACAGTGCTCCGTTGCCTGGAATGTGAGCCAAGTCAAGGCCTAAAAGGAAAGGACAAAAAGCAGCTCACGTTTTCTCTTTTGGGAGCTCCAGGACTGGTGTGGGTAGTGGCCAGATGTGTGTTTCTTTTTTCACATGGCATACATATGTCACGAGTCTGCCTCTAGTTCTGGTCATGCAGAGTTAAGTGCCAGCTGCTTTGACTCTATGCCTCTCATCTAGTATACACAAACCCTGGCATCACATGGCCATCACTGCCACATGCTCCAGTCTCCTACTGGGACCCATTTTTGGGAAGGCCTGTCTGCAGGAGCTGCACTGCTTCACATATTCCCCTGGCACTGGGCACTGGGGTTGGCCAAAGGCACAGCAAATGGAAACAGGGTCTGCCTCTCAGGAGTTGTTTGTGAGACCCACTGAAGCATTTCTGTGGGCCAAAAAAGTAAGCAACGTGGATGTCCAATACCATCATCTCTAATAAGTTACAGATTATTCAAATACTTTGGATGTGTGGTTAACATGATGGCTTCAAAATGAGGTCACAATATGCTGCATATGTTATTCCATCCAGTGTACATTGTATATATGATCTTAGCTCTTTCAGTACACACAGTGTTCATACAAGGAAACGAGACCCGAAAGAAACCAGATTGCTGACCACTGTGACTGGTTTCATTCTCTAGGCCAGGATGAATCTCCCTCCCTACTCCTGTCCCCAGTTCCTACCTGTAGACCAGCTTGCCTTATACACATACTGAAAGAAAAATAAATCTTTTAAAAAATCTTTTTTGTTTTGTTTTTGTTGTTTGTTTTGTTTTTCAAGATGGTATTTCCCTATGTAGCTCTGACTGTCCTGGAACTTTCTCTGTAAATCAGGCTGGCCTCAAACTCACAGAAATCCACCTGCCTCTACCTCCTGGGTGGAATTAAAGATGTACACCAGCATGGCCTTACTAAGAACTTAAATCTTAAGGAAAAGGAAGTCTTGAGGAACGTGTACTCAGCTTTCTGCAGGAACTCAGTATCCTTTTTAGAAACACAGAGACCGGGAATGTGTACAGTAGCTCTGGGGAATGACCTGCTTACAGGTACACAGCAGAGCCTGGCTTACAGATACTAGGTGTACAGTAGCTCTGGGGAATGACCTGCTACTGTACACAGCAGAGCCTGGCTTACAGATACTAGGTGTAAACTCAGGGCCTCTCCAGGTCTAGCTCAGAGTGCTCAGTGTTCACCTGCCTGAAGCACATTCTAGATACCTAGAATGGCAGGAGATTTGAGAATAAAAGACTGTCACATAAGCATGGGTCTCCCTGACATTATCAGGCCTGTACACCCAGGTGTGTACCTGGGTGCTCTCAGGGCTGTTCTCTGTGCTCTTCGGTTCCAAAACTCACACTGTGGCTGGGACCTCAGGAGCAGAATAGCACTGGGGACACCAAGGGCTTTTGAGGTTGATTGTATCCACTTATTAGAGATGACAGTGACGTGTCCTTGCCAGAGTGTACTGTCCAGTTGTCAGGACAGAACTATATTAACCCACATGGTTATTCTTTCTAGCTTTTGGCCATATGCCATGCTTGGGTGCTGTTTTTTGTTTGCTTGGGTTTTTTGTTTGTTTGTTTGTTTTTTGCCCTGGCTGTCCTAGAACCTACTCTATAGACCAAGCTGGCCTCAGAATTCACGAAGATCCACCTGTCTCTGCCCTCCAAGTGCTGGGATTAAAGGTGTGCACCACCACTGCCCGGCTTGAATGCTAGTTTTCCTTATCTTCCTCTCCAGGGTAGTATTTAATGCACCCTTGCCAAACTTGCTTTGATGTCTAGTGGGATCATGGGTATAGGGAAGCTCTGAACAGGGTAAAGGCAGCTGTTCAGGGCGACTTGTTCCCATAGCAAGCTGCTGACTCAGTGAAGCTCTTGATCTGTTCTCAGCAGAGTCCTGGAATGTTGTCTGTTTTGTGGGAGGCTCCTGAGAGCTGTGCAGCCACCTCCCTGTCCTCTGATGAGTGGGTAGACCATCTATTTGGAGATGGAGTGAGGTGGTTGGTCATGTGGGGTCAGATGCTAATGTCTTTTCCACTGTCTTTCAGTGAACGAATTCACGGTGATCAGGAAGAAGTTCAAGTGTCCCTACTGCAGCTTCTCAGCCATGCACCAGTGCATCCTTAAGCGACACATGCGCTCACACACTGGAGAGCGGCCCTACCCTTGTGAGATCTGTGGCAAGAAGTTCACTAGGAGAGAGCACATGAAGCGACATACTCTGGTGAGTGCAGGCGCCAATACCTGAGGGTACATGATAAAATGGTCTCAGATGTCCTGACAGGCAGATCAGGAGCAGGGTGTAGAATACCCAGGGCACCCAACCCCCCCTACTTTAGTAATAGGTGCTTTGCAGAAGGGAATGTGGAACAGAACAGGGAGAGCTGTCCCACCCCATTACTGTGACTCTCCTCATGGGCTCCAAGCCTGTCTGAGTCAGAGTGCAGAGAATGATGGCACATCACTTGCTGTCTGCTTGCTGGCCTCCTCAGCCACTGCAGAGTGCGCACTGCTCCCTACTCTCTGGCCTGTCTTATTTGCATCCCTACTCGTGTGCCTGGCTGTTAGTACCTAGCAGGCTATTTTCAAGTAGCAGGTGTTGAAGGATGAATCTGTCTGGCCAAGAAATGACAGAAAGAAAAAGTTGTCCAGAAAAGGTAGGTTGGTTCAGGCAAGATGCATCAGCAAAGTCAGGCAGGCACAGGCAGCTTATGGCAGGCTAGGCTCAAGGAATTAGAGCTCCTAAAAATGAATCAGGGTTTGGGGAGGGGCACATTTAGAGGAAGATGGAGTTAGGGGGTCTCAGGTTTCAGCAATCATCTTCCCTGGCTGCCTGCTGTGCCACTCCTTAGTTCACTGACCCTGACTGCAGGCCTGCAAGGCGTCCCTGTAGGGGCTTATCCAAAATAGGGACTCTGATGCATCTGCCTGACTTGCTGTGAGCAGAGCTCCAGCCTCTGCCCCAACCTCAGGTCCTAGAGTCCTGACTTGCTGTGAGCAGAGCCCCAGCCCCTGCCCCAACCTCAGGACCTAGAGGCCTGTGTACTCATAGCTGCTTGAAGTCTTAGACCTGGTTTTAGATCTTTTTGCTAATGAGGCTATGGATGTAGCTCAGTCAGTAGAGTGCTTGCTTAGCATATATGAAGCCCCAAATTCAATCCCTAGTACCACATGATGGTGTAGTCCTGTGATACCAACACTTGGGAAGTAGAGTAAAGAGTATCGGAAGTTCAAGACAGTTTAGTTGGCTCAGTGGGTAAGGATGACTGCCACTAAACTTGACAACCTGGGTTTAACCCCAGGACCCACTGGTTGGAAGGAGAAAACAGACTTCCTTCCACAGGTTGTCCTCTGTATGGACAATTATAGTGTTGGGGCACACACAAAACACACACGTGGCTCATGCATGAGTGCGTGCGTGCGTGCATCAACACACACACACACACACACACACACACACACACACACACACACACACACACACACACACACACACCAGTAAATTTTTTAAAAAGTTCAAGGTCATCCTCAGTTACTACCAGATTCAAGGTCAGCCTGTGATACTACATGTGACCTTGTCTCAAAAAGAGAAACAAAGTAACTTTTCACTAGTTCTGTGCTTGTTTTTGCTGAGTCCACAGAGATTGTTTTACAGACTGAGGTAAAACTTAAGTGGGATGTTGTCACCTCCACACAGCTTTTCCTATTCAGAGAATATAATCGACACTGCTGTAACTTGGTCTAAGTTTTGTTCTTCTGTGGTAGAGAAAGTGGGAAACTCTGGGCTTAAAATGGCAAACAAGGGCTGGGGGGAGGAGGTGTAGTTCAGTTGACAGAGTATTTGCCCAATATGCAGGAACCTTTGGGTTTGAGCCCTAGCACTACATAAAACCAAGCATGGTAAAACATCTGTAATTGCAGAATTATAGAGGCTAAAAACAAGGGCGTTGAGAATTTCAAGCCAGTCTGAGAGAGGGAGGGAAGCACATAAACCAAAGAAACCATAAAGTGCCCTGTGTACCAAGTTATTAGAAATCTCATTTCTAGAATCAAGCATTCAGGGAGGCTTGTGAGGCTGGCACCCCAGCTTCCAGGACCATCAGTTCCCCCTAGTAACAACCCTTTCCAAGTCATGCTGCGGGCTTCCTGAGTTTTTCCTCAGTTGGTGGATATTTGAGTCTTAACTCAGAGTTCTGTAGAAGGCAACTCTGCCTGCAAGAAAGATATATTCAAGAGAGCGGAGGCTGGATGTTCTGTGAGATCTTTCGGACTGGAAGCCTGAGAAGCCCAGGGAGGGTGGCACTCAAGGCTCAGACAGAAACACAGTGCCCTCTTGTGGTCAGATCTTTGTGAGTGGAGGAGCCCTTTGCTGTCATGCTTATAGTTGGAGAACTGAGATTCAGAATAGTGGGAACAAGTTATAATCACCTTCCCTTAGCTTCCTGCAGCCTGTTCTTCAGCAGGTCCTGGTGGCAGCATATGCAGGAAGGAAGGGAAACTAGAGTCCGGGGAAGCGTCTATCTAAGGAAACCTATTCTACAGTGTTGGCCTGGACCAATCCACCTGTGTATGATATAGGACTGCCTGGCCAGGGACAGTTATAGGCTCCTCTGCGTTCCTCCAACTTCCATTTTGAAGCCTAGGGTCAGGTCTTATATACAAGGAGGTACAGTGAGGCTGGCCAGGCTGATATTCCTATGGGTACCCCACAAATCCCATCTCTAGGAAGGCAATTCTGCACAGGCTTTCTACAGAGTACATTGGTTCCTATGCCCACTTCCTCAGGCCCAGGCCTCCTGGTTCCCCTCCAGGAACTCCAGACTTTTGTGTTCTGTACACTTAAGGCCCCTCTACTGAGTACTGTCTTCCTGCTAAGTACTACAATGGACAAGACACTGACTGCTACTGTCCCTTCCTGGCTGCCATATTTCCCCTGCTGACCCTAATTGCTCATCTCTGTCCTTGCCTTTCAGTTGAGGCACAGGACAGAAGGACTTGTCCTTTTTCATGGAAACAAGGTGCATAGCAGCCAGGCTGGACTTCAACTCTATTGCCCTGCTGTTGGGCTCCAGTCTGCTTCCCACCCATCATCTCTTAGGACTCCTCCATGCTGGCCCTTGTCCCTCTAGTCCTCTCTTGTAGCTCCCATGCTGCCCAGCCCACCAAGCTAGCCTGGGCTTCCTCAAAGGCAGATCTCACTTGCAGCTTCCAGCCACAGCTGTGTATGGGCTCCCTGTCCTGTGCACCCAGGTGAGCAGTGTTGTATTTCTTAGCTCTGCACCACCTGGGTTGCCAGGCCAGCTCCTCTGCCTGTACAGGGTTAATGTTAGCTGGGCTCCAGAGCTGCTCTAGGGCTGACAGGAGCCTCTCAGCTTGCCCTGCATGGAAGTTTGTAGGAAGGCTACTTCAGGCAGAGGGAGTAATATGACAAGTGAGAATTGTACCATTGGGTGAGAGTACTTGGATACAGATATGTTGGGATCTGGCCCAGTTTGTAGCTGGTGGCATGACATTGTTTCCCCTGGTGCCTATAGCATCCCCAAGATGATTTGCTGCCTCTAGTGATATTCTCCATGTGGGCTCCAGATAGACCTGTTCCCTCCAGTCCCAGCCAGGGGCTGTCCCTCCTGTGTCTCTCATGACCTAACAAGGACTGTACTCCTCACCCCAATTCTTCACCCCTCCACTGACTGCTCTGTCCCTCCAGGTCCACAGCAAGGACAAGAAGTACGTGTGCAAAGTGTGCAGCCGTGTGTTCATGTCCGCAGCCAGCGTGGGCATTAAGCACGGTTCTCGTCGCCATGGTGTGTGTGCAGACTGTGCTGGCCGGGGTGTGGGCACACCACTGGATCATGGTGGAGGTGGTGAGGGCTCCCCTGAGGCACTGTTTGCTGGTGAAGGACCATACCTGGAGGACCCGGATGATCCACGAGGGGAAGTTGAGGAGGAGCTGGGTGAGGACGAGGATGAGGATGTGGCCAAATGGAAGGACGATGTAGGTTTGGCACATGAGGATGCACTTCTGGGAGATGACAAGGATGATGACGACTCCCCACAGGGGCCTCACAGCCCCTCTGGGGAACCCGATAAAGACTTTGCCTGGATCTCCTAGGGGCTCTGCTCTAGTGGGTAGGGTGAGTGGTGGCTGAATCGCTTTGTCCACCTGTGTGTGTGTCTTAGTGGATCTTTACTTACCCAGGAGCAGGGCCACGCTTACTCCTTGAAGCTCTTCCTACAGGCCCTCCTCTGTGCTATACCCCTCCCCATTGCAGAAACTGGTCCTGTGAGCTAAAAATTGGGTGTGACTCCAGTGACTGGGGAGCACTAAGACTGAACACGAAGTGAGGGGTACAGTGTGGGTTTAAGAAAAGGGAGAATGCATGCTCCCACCTGTCCAGGTATTAATGGAATCCCCAGCAGGTGTCTAGATGTATGGGCAGGGCTGCACCAAGGCCTGGGCATGCTTCCTCAGGGTATCAAAGGTGCCCTTTGCTGTGAACCTGGCTAGGAATGCAAGATGACTCAGTGGTCAGGGTCAGCACTGGTTACGGTCATGAGGGCAGTCCCCCAGACAGCAGGCCTGAGTAGGTGTTGAGTTTTGCATAAACACAAACTGCTCCATCCACAGCACTGCTCAATCTCCTTCTATACCCCCTCCCCAAGCAGTCAGGTTATGGGCTATGGCCCCGTGTCACTCTGTCCTCTTGGTTTCTGCTGCCCCACGGCAGCTGGTGAAATCTAGAGGACAAAAAGTCCTGCAACCCTCTTACCTCCAGGCTTTGGTGCTTAACACAAAATGGCTGCAGATGCCTCTCTGGAAGCCCTAGGCTCCAGGTGCTATCTCTATGGGAAGCAGCTACCTAATTGGCAGGCTGAGGAGGAGTGCAGTCTGTTCAAGAGGGGACCTGTGGCCGTATACTTTCTACTTTAGGCTCACAGGGCTGAGTTGCAAAGGCCACAGCTCTTTGTTCTGTGTGCACTTTCTTGGAGAGCCCTGTTGTGCACCCTGAGTTCTGCCTGTGCTTTTGCTGATCCCTCTTGGACCAGATAGAGCTCAGCTCTTGCCTTTGTTGCTGCTAACACTGGAGGTGGGTGTTCCTAGCTGCAGTGTGCTGCTATGCCTCTCTGCCTAGGAACCAAATTTTAAAGAAGTCAGAGACATTTTGAGGTGGTTACTACAGATTACTTTGTTTCAAATTGTTTTTCTCAATCGATAGGTCTCTACGGCAGTGGTTTCCTTTAACTCTTCACTAAGTCCTCTTGCTGTATTGCTCACACTTGTTCTGTGAAGTGTGAGCTTCATTTACATGGCTCTGAGGCCCAGAGAGACAGCTGTCCGTTTACTGGCAGGGTAGACATAGATGCCCTCCTCTTAAGCCGTTTCTGACAAACCGCCAAGACATTCCGTCCCTCACCCACCTTAACTCCCAAAGGCCCCACTGCAGTGGTATTCAGTGAGAACTCTGGTGATTGCTGATGGGCTAACCCCTACCCTGTGCAAGGCCCACTGCAGTGGTGTTCAGTGAGCACTCTGATGAATGCTGATGGGCTAACCCCCACCCTGTGCAAGGGTTCATAAGGCTACTAAGCATTAGGGCCAATTAGAGAATTTTGGTTTCCCTTTCTCAGACACTCAAATAACTTTTATACTTTTTTTTTTTTTAAACTGGCACATCTGTTCTCTTTGGTAAGTAAGGAACCACCCCTTAAAACTGTAATTTAGGTCCCAGTGGTTGCGCAGAACATATGTCACTTGGTGACACTCCTCAAGTACTAGCTGCCTATGCTACAGAGGGTGCTGGCCTGGTCCTACAGAAGGGAACTGTCATAGCTTCTATCGTTTTAAACAAAACAACAGGAAGAAGAGGACCTATACACAGTGTGTAGGAACAGCTGCCTGGGAAGCTGTGTGCCCCTCCACTCACTGCCCGCTTGCTCTGAGGCACACCAGCTGGTACTGGAGTACATTTCCATCTATGATGACATAGCTAGACCTCCTTTTACCAACAGAACTCCAGGCTGAGACTTTCTAGCCTTGCCAGGGCCCATTGAGAGCTCGCAGACTTAGTACATTTCTCCCTCTTTGAAAATGCCTTTTCTAAACACTTTCTTATAAAATGCATTTGGAAACTAGACCTTTGCTACCACTGTCTCTGGGTTTTTGTATCAGTCCCAACTTCTCAGGCTGTCCTGCCCAGGACGCAGGACCCCTGACCCACCTCCCAAGGCACCTGTGCCTCCACTCAGGATGTCTTGCTCTGACTGGCTCCCCTTCCAGACTGCCTTTTCTGGCCTTTCTGGGGTTCCCTGTCGGTGCCACAGGGCACTTCCTTAAAACCAGTACTGTACCAGAAAACTGAGGGTCCCAGTTCTGGTCCCACCACCTTCCAAGTGTTTGCCACGTGGCAGGTTTTGTTCTGGCTCAGTTTCCAATTGGAAAGTGGAATTCTAGAGATCCAGATGAACATATCCATCTCAGGAGGCATGGAGGGAAAAGATGTATGTATTGAAGTTTTTTTTTTAAATGTGACTTTTTTTAAATCAATGTTCAAACTAATAAATATTTTTTTATGAAGAAGAAAAATGTGTAGATTACATTTCACATTTTGTATTATTATTTTTTTTTGTATGTATGTGTGTCTGTGTTCTGGTGTTTGTAACACCAAAGTGGAAAATACAGCCCATGGCGTGGGTGCTGTGAAGTTGAGATGAGAAAGCGATATGACCTTGGTGTGGGTCTCTGGATCCCGACCAGTTTGTGTATTTGGACTCTGAGTTTTGGGGACCAGGACACTGCTAGGACAGGGACCTGACTCAGAAGACACAGCTATGCTTCCAATTTTGCACATCTTCTTTTTAAAAAACAGGCAACAAAACAAAACCCGAGAAAATGCAAAACTGGAATTTTTTGCAATATTATGAAAGATAATCTTACTTTGGCTCATTCTATGACATGTACAACTCCTAAGAAAGCCATACTTAATGGTGGTGTTATTTTTTAGATCCTATTGTGATTGTATGTGACTCTTTTAGAATCACTTGTAGTGAGGGTGCTGTGTGTGCTTTTCTTAAATATTTATTTTTTTCAACATGCTTTCAATCTGTCAACAAAAAGGAAAAAAAAGGCCGTGTTTGAAGATTGTTGATTTTTTTTCCTGGGGATAATATATATTATATTGACTTTATATTAATTATTATAAAACTGTGTTTGTACTGAAGCTGTGTTCAATATTTGTGGGAGGTTTGTCATAATCAGCTGGTGGGGTTCACTGCTCTGTTGTCCTGCTCTCTATAGCCACAGGCAGGTAAGGATTACCTTCTCTAGTGGTTCTTGCGATTTGTCTGCCTAGGTGTGCTCCAGGTTGCCTGTGGGTTTCCTTTCTGTGATGGGATTTAGTGTAGACATTCTTGCAAAACGGTCACTTTAAATAAAATGGGAAATTGCTGCTCTATGCAGATGCCTCCTGTGTGGTTTGAATATAGTACCTTCCTTGGGTCTCAGGCTGGATGGAGGCAGCTGACAGCTCCTTTGCTTATCATTCATTTTCTATTTCCTTCCTAGTTCCATTTCTTTCCATGGGTAGATAACTTTGGTTTCTGGAAAATTAAACAAACAAACAAACAAACAGTCCCCACAATTTTTAATTTTTCTCCTCGACTCCTATGGCCAAGACACAAGACACCTGAGCTTCATTAACATGGTAAAATGTCAGCCCCGTGGTCCTGGAACCACTACCTTAAATGTGGGCATGAGACTCCTCTCCATGACACCTCAAAGTGCATCTTAAACAGGCTCTCGAAGGGTCCACTGACATCTTTGACAAGTAGGTAAGTGACAGGGAGGCAAACTGTCCCTGAAGCCAAAGGACAACAAGCAGTTTGGCTTTAGTGCAAAAGGCTGGTCTCTTCCAGGGCGTTTTGAGTGTTCAGTGACCCCTGCACATCCAGGAGTCACATCCCACCACAGGTTTGCTAGGAGTGAGAAGGCAGCCAGGCAGTAACATCACAGGTTGGCTCAGTCCAGGAACTGCCAGCAGGCTCTCTTCCAGCAGCAAGCTGAGCACCACAGGTCCCACACCATACACTTTGTGGCACCAACCCTGGGCTTCGTGGTGGGGGAAGGGGGGGATGCAGGAGGCATGGAGAATTGTCAGTCGAGACCTTTACCACCTATTTACATGCCCGGCCCCTCAAACTACACACAGCTCAGGTTGGCCCCAAGCTTGGCAGGCAGGGCTGGTATGTAGGCCCTGGCCTGTGTGGCCCCAGGTGGGCAGACAGCTCTGTAATGAGCCACAACCCCTATTCTGTTTCTCTCCAGAGCACTCTGAGACTTGATCCTAATCTCTATCTGTGACCTCACTTGGCTGATAGGCATGGTCACTGGCATACCCTCGGAACAGCCGAACAGCTGAGCTGGGAGGTGGAGACAAAGTTAAGAGCTGTAACAGGTTGGGAAGGGCTGGGGGCTCCAGCAACTCTGGGAGCTCCAGATGAGGAAAGGTGAGTGGCATGGAGACTATAAGAGACACTGGGGTCAGGCTGAACAACCCGTCAGGCAGCATGTCCATACCAACATCAAGTTCCGTGTAGTCAAAGTCCTTGCCATCACTCTGCTCTGGTTCTGCCTGCCTCCTGCAAGGAACAGAGGTGAGAGCTTAAGTTCTGGGGAGGCCTGACCCCACCCTGCCAAACTCCCATGCCCACCGCACCCCAGGTGCACTAAGTAGAAATGTCTGCATCCCAGGCACTGTCCATCCCTCCCCACAGCTCTCCCACAGGCACTGGGACACGACCCAGATAGAGCTCTGAAGTGATAGGGGCCTAGGTCAACCGTGGCCACCCTGTCCTGCCCAACCTTCCTTTTTCTCAGGGTGGCCTCCCCAAACAGAAAGTGGGCTGCTTCAGGGGGCAGCAGGGGTGATGGAGTGGGTGGAGAAGACTGGCTGCTGGTCAGGTCCTAGCCCCAGTCTCCACTGTTACTGCTACTGCTGTAGCTGCCTGGAGGATGAACCACGGCTTCCTTCCAGGGCTCCAAGCCAGACTCTGCAGGGAAACCACCGGGAGCTCAGAGGACTCAAGCTGCTTTGCAGAAACTGCTGCCTGCTGGCTCTCTCCAAGTCCATTATGAGTTGCCACCTGTTCAGGTGAGCCTTGAGGAATAGGGGCAACTAGGAGAATGTAGCCTCAGAGACTTAGAGAAAAGCCTCTCCAGCAGAAGGTAGGGATGCTTGGCATGGCCAGGAAGCAGCATGGTCAGCCACATGGAGTTACAGTTTTGGCCTCAGTGAGGGGCAGTCAGGACCCAGATATTTCTTAGAGAGTTCAAGAGGCAAGCTTAGAAGGTGGCACATCAGGTTTGGGCTCACTGCTTGCTCCGTAGAGGCTTAGTAGCTTCACTGTCCTGGGAAAAAACAAAAAACCCAGACGTTTTGGACCCTGCCCATATTCAGAAAGGTTTCTGAGTCTCACCTGGACTAAAAGTGACAGCTGGGGCCCCCAAACAGAGGGGGCTGGTGGACAGTCTTATAAGCCTTGCAGCAGTCATGACCATTTCCAGCTGTTCCCTCCCCCCCCCCAGGGTGTATTCTAGAGATGAGGCTGCCCAGCATACATATGCAGGCCTGGACATCAGACAGGAGGCCTGGCTCCACCCCCAGCCCAGGTTGCAGAGCTGAAAATCCAGGAATCGCAGAACAGGGCAGGCCTGAGTTCTCCACAGCATATGCTTCCTTCCATAATGGCTCCTTCAGATCCTGGTGCTGAGCAGAGTTCTGAAGGTCCACTTAGTCGGGGGACAGCAATGGCTCTGGCAGCAGTTAAGGAGATTGGGCTCAAAGCACAGGCAGATCCCCAGGGGGTTGGATCGTCAGCCTCTGCTGCATAGCCAGTCAGCTGGCAAGTGTGGAGGTGGAGGCTAGGGCCCCAGAGATTCCTAGTCAGTCAGGTTGGGACTCCTTTTCCCAGAGGTCTCTAAGACGGTATCTGTGCTGGCATCTACCACTCCAGCACACATTGGGTCACATACACACACACACTTGGGGTATCAACCACCTCTTTACTGGCACTGGGATATGGACAGAGGCATTGGGATCTGTGCTCCTGGGTTCATGGTCTGAGGTTCCTGCAGCTCTGAGAACTCCAAGCCCACTAGGCTACCACCTATAGAAGGGTTCTGATATGGGGGTAGGAGTAGGGGAAGGGGGGAGTTTGCCTGGGATCCCCAGACTCTACCTCAAGTCTGTTTGGTGCCCAACTCCCACACCAGATGCAGCTGGTATGGACTGCACAGCCCCACCCCAACTCTGCCTCGACAGGAAGCATCTGCTGGGCTCTCAGCTTAGCCTGACTTGACCCACAGATACACACTGACACACAAACACAGGCCAATGCACACCTCCAGCTGCCACACCCTCAGGGCCCAAAGTTTGCACAGACTCGATGCCATCTTCACAAAGAAACAAACTTTGGCAGTACCCCTGCCTACCAGTATCTGCAGTGATGTGGGTACAGTAACCAGTGTAGTGCACTGACCCAGGTCCTCTGCACTCAGAATCTGGGGAGGCTACAGATGCTAGGTCCTGACTTTCAAGAGTGGGGCAGGTGATGTTCGCATACAGACTGGCTAGGGGTTGGGGGCTCAGCTTCCATGGCCTATGCCAGACTCTCTCAACTCGCTCCCAGGTTGGGGAAAAGAAGGCAGGTTGCCCAGGATCTGCCCCCAGCTCTGGCCCCCCTCCAGCTGCCTCACTGGCCATCCCCCCCACCCTGCTTTCATCTGGTGCCTGTGTCCATTGCCCCTCCCCCACAGCAATACCTCAAGTAGCCCATGCTTCACTCTGTCAGCGTCACCCCAATTGCAGGATGCTCCAGGTCAGACTAGTCGGGGTTAGAGGGACTCACTCAACTCCTGTAGACAGCTCCAAGACGCCCACGAGCCCTACAGTCCAAGAGGGCACGTTTTCCCAGGGAACTAGGGTGCCCGAAAAGCTGCCAGAGCTTTGAAAGGGTGGCACCTTCTTGGCTGGCCTCCTGCGAGGTGGTTATTCTTTAATTCAGGACTGCTACAGCCACCTACTTATGTAACTTCAAGGGCTGGTAACAGGTTTCTGGAGGATCTGAGAGCTTAGACCCCACTCTTCCAACTGGCCATGTTGTTCCAGACCCTTGGGCCTAGAAAACCACTGTGGCAAACAGCTTGTCTTCCCTCTTGTGCACTGACAGAATTCTGAGTCTAACAACCAGTTCATGGCCTCAGGGGCCAAGAATCAAAGACTAGAAGGGGACATCTCTAACCCTTTCAGAAAACTCCCACTCCAACCTTTCCAGCATTCAAAAAAAAAAAGCAACCAAGAGCCAACCTTATTGAACAGAGATTTAATTAGGCCACAAGGCCTGGACGTGAGATTTGTGCTGTCAGCTGTGGAGGTGGAAGGAGGACACAGAAGGATCTGCAACCAAGCCATCCTGAAGCAGAAGCAGACAGGATATGAGGGCTCGGCTGCTCAGGGGCCCATCTCCTTGATGCTCTCATACACATTTTCTAAGGGCCCTGGCTTCATATCCCGGCCCCTGAGACTGATGGCCTCATATTCCACATCACTCCCAAGGGCCAGAATTGTTCTCCCATCCTGGAGGTTCAGCTGGTCTGTGACAGGTCTTGGGTCTCTTCTTTTAGGCTTGCAGACCCTAGTGTATAAGATGTCCATCTAGAGAAAAGAGGCAAACCCAAGTAGGGCTCGGCATTGTCCTCTGCCAAGGATGGGTTCAGTCCCATCTACCTTGTCCTACCCAGGCTGACATTACCTGAGTAGCTGGGATCACCTTAGCCTTCTGCTGCAATTCTTGGCAGCCCTGCTCTGTTCCTTTGTGCTTCTGGATGCAGGCATACTCGGCCCCAGGACCAAGCCTGGCACAGCTAATGGTCAGCTGTGTTCCAGCCCACACCACAGGGCTAGCAGCCAGGCTAGCCCTGGGAATTGCAGCCAGCCCCACATTGGAATAAGTGGCCTCAGTGCTAGTAGAAGGTGCCGTTGCAGGAGGGGCCCTGGGCAGTTGCCGTGGTGGGAAGGCAGAGTTGGGTACCTGAGACCTGGTGCTGCCCCTGGACATCTCTAGCCAGCGTGGATGCAGGAGATCCATGCTAGCAGGCCGTGGGGCTAGGGATGAAGTCAAGGCAGAAGTCACTGAGGGGCTAGCTCTAGTGGTGGGAGACTGAAGCCAGCCCTACACTTATGGTTCCCAGGAGCTCACCTATGCTGGAGCGTGGGCCTCGGTGCAGCTCATGCAGTCTGGTGTCAGACTTGCTGAGGGAGCAGAGGTGGGTCTGTCTCAGCAGTGGCTAGGGGGCAAGGAAGGCTGGTTGATTCCCTGCTGTCTTCACCCCTTCCCCAGGGAGAGAGTCTGGCACTCACCATTTCCACTGGTACCAAACTGCTCTGCAGCCCAGTTTGCTGCCTCTGAGCTCTCTTCCTGGGGGCAAGAGTGCTGTTAGTCTAGTCGGCAGAGGAAGGTGCAGAGGTGGTCAGATGCCGGCCCAGGCTCAGTGTGGAAGCACATGTAGTGCCGCCATATGGATGTCTCTGAGCCATTCAGGGTGAGGGCAGACAGAATCCCAGGCACATACCTGTGGCAGGCTGTGCACAGTGCCCATAGCCAAAGGAGCAGGGAGAAGCAGCCCAGGACCCAGAGAGCTAGTGGGGCTGAAGGCACTGGTAGCCTCATTCTGTGAAACAGGGAAGGGAGACCTGGGGACAGAAGAGATGAGCACTGGGGGCTGGCTGAGAGACCAGCGTACACCTGCAGCCTACTTGCAGATCTTGCCCACTAGTGGGTTTCTTCTCCCTGGTTGACTCAGCACGCCGGAAACCCCCAAGCCTTGCATTTTTGTCCTGCCCTAGGGGGACCCACCTTTCCCTCTCTAGCTAGAGTTCCTGGTAAGAAGTGCTCTGACTACCCCGTTAGTTATCAAGAGATGGAGGAGCATGGCCAGGGCAGCTATGACCTCAACTGAACAAGGCTGTATCACTATAGCTCAAGCCCATCACCTGGGGTAATCTCTGACATCACTCTGACTTTGAGCCACAGACCACAGACCTCACTTCCGGCCACCAATGCCCAAGGAGTGACCCCTTGTGTCAGGCAGTTCCTAGACTACTTACTACAGAAGCTAAGCAGTTGGGGGTCAATGAACAAGAGGAGCTGCCATGAGGGCCATGTACTCCCACCCTACTCCTCCCTTCCCAGGGTTCCTGCCTTCCCTGGAGTTTCCCTTAGCAGAGCTGATTAGGGTCTCACCCAGGAGTTCAGAGTGAGTAAAATCAGGGTGAACAGCCTTCTGAGGTGAGGGCCTATCTGTTCAGGCTTGGAGTGTAGGCTTCTTACACTGAGTAGGCCCAAGCTGACTAACCTGGCTACAGCCAAGTTATCAATGGCCTAACCAGGCAGGGGCTAACCCTCCCAGTCCCCAGGGCATAGAGAGGCTTGGGGACTAGCCCAGGATAGAAGATGGGAGAGCACTTACCAAGGCCACCGGGGGTTCGCTGCTTGGCCCTGTCTAGGACAGCCAGGAAGATCTTTGTGGGCTGCTGGTGACGCCTCACCTCACTTCCTGTGTTTCTCAGAGCACCTCCCAGCAGCCACACAGCTCTTGCGCAGTTGCTCCTCACACCTCATCATGGCTATTTGCTATCACTAGGCAATTACCACAAAGACTAGCACAGTCCCCTCCACCCAATGAGGCAGATGCCCACTAATGAGGTGAACAAAGAAGGTCAACTGGATGGATTATCCATGGCAGCCAAAAACTATAAATGAACCCCAAACCCACTTGAGTCAGGCCTGCCTGCTTTTCTCACTGATAGTATTCCTAAGGTGTTTCCATCTCACATACCCTACCTGTTTGTGAGAACTGGGACTGAAGAGCCACCCTAGGTTCTTACCCACTTGGTCAGAGAAGGGAGAAAAGGGAGAATGTTTTTCTCTTGAACTCTTGGACCCTAGACAGAGGTAGTGGCCTCATTTGGGACTCCCACTGCCCACCTGTCTATTGCCAGGACCTACACAGATCCCTCTGTCCCCAGAGATCCTGAAGCCAGCTGAGTCTCCACTGAGAGAATTATGATGAAATCACTTTAATGTCCTAAGGAGACACCCCAAGACACTGGTAGATGGGCTTGGTGGGCAGATAAGTGAAGTGTTCAAAATCAGCCCTGATGTCCCATCTCTACTCAGCAGTGTTCACACTCTAGGCTGACAAGGCTAAATAAGGGACATCCTAGGAAGGGGCTGACTCCTCTTCCAGGTGCTGTTTAGGCATCAGGGTGACAGCTGTCTTTCTGCCAAGGCAGTTGGGAGCTGGGTCCCAGGGCTCTATCCACAATACAGGCAGGGCAGCTAAAACTCCGTCATCTTCCTGTGAGTGTCTGCCTTCCGCTGTTTCCTCTGTAGGTCGGCCTCCTGAGCACGCAGCTGACCCAGCTGCCGCTGGGCTCCCTCCAGCTTCTCCTGCAGATGGGCTGTCGCCATACTGTGCCTAGGGAAAGCCTGCTGGTCAGTATTGCCTCCTGGCTCCCCACTACCAAGCCCTCAGCTGCTGTAGCCAATACCCATTCTCCAATATCCAGACCACCTCAGACTCAGCTGCTACTCAGGTCAGGTGACCTTTATTTAGCAGGTATCCTCTGGGCACAGCCACTGGAGCCCATACTGCCTCAGCTAGATCCCACACATACCGGCCAGTGTTCCGGGTTAGGGCCTCCTGGATGCCCCGGATGTCCCGTTGGGTCCGCTCAATCTTCTCCTCAGTCTGGAAGAGTTGCAGGCTCAAAGCCTGCTTGGCACTCTTGCTGGCATGATACATGTCTTTGTTCCTTCTCTCTGAGGTATCCACCCCAGCATCTGGGGCCCCAGGAACCTGGCTTTGCAGTTTTTCATTCAAAAAGTCAAACACATTCCGAGGGGTTGGGCGGCCCTCAAGTCTACTACCACTCCTCCGACATTTTGGAGGCCTCTTGGCCCCAGTCTGGCCTCGCTTTGTCTTCTTCTGCAGTATCTCTGCACACTGGTCCAGTGATTTCCCTCTAGGCAACACTACAGCATGGATGGGCTCCACCCGGCCTTCTGCGTGCCGGCCCAAACCTGGGAAAGACAGAGGCTGTGCTACCTTTGCTGGACTCTTGAGCTGTGTTGAGGCCTCCCTCTCATCTCAGGGCAGCAAGCACTCACCCTTGCCAAACTCATAGCCCATCTTGACGAGGAGTTTGGAGCCAATGCCCCGTGTGTGTACCTCCCAGCCAGCAAAGGCAGAACTGCAGGTCCCAGTATCCACCGTGTTTGGTTCTACCACTGCAGGAGACAGAGAATTCCAAGTTGTGGGTTTCAGCCAAGGCTACCCAAGAACTCAGTTCCTGTGTAGGGCCTGATCTCCTAGACTTGTGGTCCCCTCTAGTTCCCCAAGCATGCTGTGCTCACTCTAGTCAACTACCTTTACAGATGGCTGTATTGTAACCAACTTCACTGCTTTAGTTTATCTGCCACCATGGATAAGAGCCCAGAAACTACCAATTCACATCACAGGTTCCCAGAAACATCTTCTTATCTTTATCCTAACCAAACCCTCAGGAAGACTATACATTACCTACTAGTTCACTTCATGAAATCTCTATTTTACCTGGATACATTTTCCATTTGCCAAGATCTCTTCTGCCCTACCCACCAAGCACCCAAGCTCTAAATCTGGGAAGCCATCTGAAGAAGCCACCCTTTCCTACACCTTACACTGCTATTTCCTGTGACTCCTTGGCAGGTCTAGCAACAGCATTCTCTTCTCTCTACAGTGTGGTGCCATTTTGCTTCAGGGAACACTGACTGTTGCATGCAATTGCTGTGTCTATTTCTTAAAGGCAAAAGCTAGGCCTTGGGTCCTACCCAGGCCATCACACACTCTCTGGTCCCTGAGGTCCTCACCTATCTGCTCTATTCCCTCACCACCCTGGCTTCTAGGCACTGATTTTTACCATACCTCTGGCATAGCTGGAGTCACTTGCATCTCCAGTATCTGAGTCAGATGACTCTGTAGCCTCAGTGCGTAGAGGAGGCAGGATGCTGTCCCCCTCCACCACAGCCTCCTTCAGCAGCAGTGAGTCAAACTTAACAGTATAGTAGCCATTGTCCACATCTAGGGTGAGAGACAGGCTGTAGGTCAGCAGTTTTTACAGGTTAGGCAACCAGCTAAGAGCAAAGTGGGAAACAGGAAGGGAAGGGGCTTGGGACAAAGGCAGACCTGCTCCTCTTGGGCCCAGATGAAGTCCCAGAGCCCAACCCAGAGGAGGTGGAGAATGGCTGTATGAAGAACAAAGAGGGTGTTTTGAAAAGGCCCCCCCCAGGCAGGTCCTTGTCGGCAGTCTTACCAGTGATCCGTGCTGGGTGCCAAAGGCCGTCCTGGTGCTTGGCCAGACATGCAGAGCCAGTCTGCAGTAAGCTTAAGTCTGGATCCTGGAAGGGACGCAGCTCATCCACAGATACCACCTGCCCATGGGAGAACCTATAAATACAACCACAGGAGACAGTGGCTTAGACATGGCCCACCTGTCTGTAATAGAGTGAAATGTAAGAAGTCAAGATAGGCACACCAACAAAAACAGCTACACTTTCACACCTATGCATTTATGTACATATATGAGCACAAATACATATACTCTTACTCACACGTGAATATATAGGTATTCTCACATTCTCTCATGCATACACATACACTTAGATATTTATATACCTGCATATGTACAATTTCTCACAAATGCACATATATACTACCATATAGGTATGCACACTAAATGCACATGCAAACACATAAAAATGCAAAGAATGTACCCATACATTAAGATATACTCTCGCAAGGCACACATGCATATATACTAAATGCAGAAATGCATAATGTACTCAAACACATATATATATATACTCTCAACACACACACACACACACACACACACACACTGGAGTTTTCTCTCTTAGGACACACAGGGCCTCTTTGGGGAGATGGCTTGCGTTTTTACTCAGCTTTTTAGGTTAGGATGACAATGTGGCAGAGAGCCTGTGACTACAGCTCATCGCCTCTGTTGATGCTCTTGACACTAATATTCAAGGCAGATGTGTTAGCAGTTGGGATGCATTGGCACTTGGAGGCCAAGGCAGGGTGATCATGAGTTTGAGGCCAGTCTGGGCTACAGAGTCCCTTTCTCAAAAATCAAAACAAAAACCAGAAGAACTTAGTTATAAAAATGGTGCTGTGTCTTTTACACATCAGTGCACCTGTAAAATTAAAACCAAAACCAAGTCTAACAGAAATCAAGAGGAAATATGGGGACACACAAAACTGCAGCCATGAACTTTGCCAAATAAAGGCATGAAAAAGCTAACCACCAACTACCACTATATGCCATCATTTCAGACAGGAAGTTGTTTTAACCCCAAAAGACCAGCTGACAGGATTCACTCTAGGATAGCTAGGGCTTCTTCATAGGCAGTAATTAGTGGGTGGGGAAAGAGGGAGATGGAATAGAGAAAAAGTCAGAACTTCTCATAGGTTCACACCTACAGCCTCTGCTACCATACGCTTAGGCCAGGATTTCAGGAAGCTCCTTCTTACACCAGTTATCTTAGACACAGAGCTAGAAGGCATCAACAGCTGTAAGACTGTACCCCCAAAGCATAGTGAAGGCTAGCTAGAAAGTCTTGTTCAGTTGAGAACTAAGGACCTAAAGGACACCTTCAAAAGGAAGACAAGAACACACAGGCAACATCTGATTAAATATTCTACACTCTACTCCCCCACCTCAACCCTTCCTGAAAGTATTTTTAGAAATGTTAGAAGACTTAAAATTTGACATAGGTTGACTGTTCCCTAGCTAAAATACTTGGGCAGGTCGGTGAGAAGGCTCAGCAAGTATCAGCACTTAACAACAAGCCTGATGACCAGGGTTTAATCCCTGGGACTCACAAGGTAGAAGGAGAGAACTGATCCCACAGGTTAGCCTCTGATTTCAATGCTCTCACAGGGGCACTTGCATTCCCCATACTAAATAAATAAGTATTTTTTAAAGAGGGCTGGAGAGAGGCAATTAAGAACGCCAACTGCTCTTTCAGAGGACTCAGGTTCAATTCCTAGCACCACGTGGTGGCTCACAGCCATCTGTAATATCAATTCCAGATATATGACACCCTCTTCTGGACTTTGCAGGTATCAGGCATGCAAATGATACATACACATGCATGCAGGCAAAACACCCATACACATACGCAACAACAAAATCTGCTTGGGATCAGAGGTATTTCCAATTTTGTATTTTAAAAAAATATTAGTGGTATCATATTAATGCTCAAAAAGTTCTGGGATTAGGAGACTAGAAAGCTGGCTGAGTGTTGGAAAGAGTGCTCACTATGTGAGCAAATGTGAAGACTCTCAAGTTCAAATCCCCAGTGCCCACATAAAAAGCTGGATGTAAACCTGAATGCCTGGAACCCCAGTGCCTTGGGGAAAGAGAGAAAAGGGAGGACCGTTGGGACTCACTATCCAAAAAAACAGAGAGATCCAGGCTACATGTGAGACCCTGCCTTGAGGGAATAAGGAAGAAGCAACAGAGAACCAATGTCCTCCTCTACTTTGCACATACAAAGTTTTTTTTTAAAAAGTTTTAGACTTTGGAGCATTTCAGATTTGGATTATTTGGGAAAGGATGCTCCGATAGTAAGTATACCTTTTCTTTTACCCAACAAGCGCTTCTAAGAAAGGATTGTAAGGAAGTAACAGTGTTTGCAAAGATATAGCTTTTTTTTTTTTTCATTTTAAAGTTTCATTTATTTTTAATTTATATGCATGCATTTGCTTGTCTGTATGCACACTACACGTGTGTAGTACCCTCAAAGACCAGAAGAGGGTATTGGATTCCTTGGAACTGGAGTTGGTCCAGAAGTTGAGTTTAGCAGATCCATAAGTATGCTCAAAGAATGACAAAGAAATTGAGAATATTTTAAAGTGGAAACTATATTAAAAGATCTCAAAATTGAAAGCAATAGTCTCTAAAAGAAAAATATCACTAGTTTAAGGGGTAGGGGAGATAACACTAGAGAGATGGCTCAGTGGTTTAGAACATGTAACTGCTGTTGCAGAGGACCTGGGTTCAGTTCCCTGCACCTATATAAATAGCTCATGGATCAAGTTGCAGAGGATCTAAAGACCCCTGCCCTTTGCAGGTACCCACATGCACATGACGCACATAAACTCACATGGATACACACACACATACACTGAAATAAAATAGATTTAAAATTTGATGTGAGGAAGTGACGGTGCACACCTTTAATTGCAGTACTTGGGAGGCAGAGGCAGGTGGTTTTCTGAGTTCAAGGCCAGCCTGGTCTACAGAATGAGTTCCAGGAGAGTGAACAGTACACAGAGAACCTTGTCACAACCCCTCAACCCTCAATTTTGACGAAAAAAAAAATCATATTAAAAAGAGAGAACAAAAGGAGGAAGAGTGTTAGGACACTGAAGCTATTCTGCGTGTTACTGCAAGATGGATCATATACACACTGACAACACACAGATGTTACACAGTAAATTGGTAGCCCTGATGAAATAGGCCTTTTTTATTGATACTGTGTTAGCTTTGGATCACAGATCACAATAAATCTAACTACTCTTGTGTGGGTGATAACAGGGATAGGTGTTGTGCCACGTCTGGGAAAGCAGAGAGACAGTGGGAAATCTTGGTATCTTCCACTCAATTTTACTGTGAACCTAAAATTATCCTAAAGTTAAAATGTTATGGACACAGTCTCAGGGCCCTGTATGACATCAAGCACACAAACAAATGCAAGATGAGAGGAGCAAGAAAAATATTCAACAAAAAGGGGTTAAAAAACAAAAACACTCGGAGTGGAGAGATGGCTCAGCAGTTAAGAGCACTGACTGCTCATCCAGAGGTCCTGAGTTCAATTCCCAGCAACCACATGGTGGCTCACTACCACCTGTAATGGGATCCCATGTCCTCTTCTGGTGTGTCTGAAGACAGCTACAGTGTACTCATATACATTAAATAAACAAACAAACAAAACAACAGCAACAACAAAATCCACTCATGTTGGGCATGGTACTGCACTAATCCCTACACTCTGGAGGCAGAGGCAGGCGGATGGATCTATGAGTTTGAGGCCAACCTAGTCTACAGAGCAAGTTCCAGGACAGCCAGGGCTACACAGAGAAACTCTGCCTTGAAAAACCAACTAACTAACCAACCAACCACCAACCAACCAACCAACCAACCAACCAACCAACCAAAATCACTCATATCTGGTAAAACTAAACATAAGTCTACAAATCCAAGAAGCTTACTGTCTTAGCTATTGTTCCATTGCTATAGAACACAAGAAGAAAACATTTTATTAGGGATGTTTCAAGGGGTTAGTCCACTATCATCATGGGAGAAAGCAGACAGGCATGGGGCTGGAATGGTAACTGAGAGCTTTATGTCCTGATCCGCAGACAGGCAGACAGGCAGGTGGAGGTAGTGGGGGAGAAGTGACAGACAAGGCCTGGCTTTTGAAACCTCAAGACCTACTTCCAGGAACACACCTCCTCCAACAAGGCCATATCTAATCCTTTTCAAACAGTTCATCAACTGGTGACTAAGCATGAAAAATATATGAGCCAATAGGAGCCATTCTCATTCAAAGCACTGCAGTTATTGAAGCCCCAGTGGGGGGACAGGGGGAATCACATCTAGACAGGACATAGTTTGGTAAGGAAAGTCAAAGACAGAAAGTCTTAAAAGTAGCAATAGGGAGAGGGATGTTCTTCATATATAAGGAAATAGCAACTGGACAGATAGCTTATCACTGGAAACCACAGGTGACAGTGTAGTTCAGGAGCTGAAGCACTTGTCTAGCAAGTGTGGTATTTGACCCACAATAAAGTGCATGTGTATGTTGGGAAGGGGGGCTTTCTAAAACCAGTATAAAATCATTTGTGATATGGAGCTGCAATAGTTCAGTGGTGCACCTCTATCTATCATGCACAGTCCTTGAATTCTCAGTACCTCCCATCCCAGAGAGAAGACTATAAAAATGAATTAAATAGAAATAAATACTGGAGCTAAAAAGTATATTAACTGAAATGAAAAGTTCTCCAGGGGAGCTGAGCAGTCAGTAGAAACTGAGCTTGAAGACAGGGCAGTAGTATGTATCCAATATGAAGAATAGAAAGAAAAAGAAAAAGGAACAGAACCCAGGGGACCTATGGTACACTATCAAGCATCATGTAAACCAACACATGCACAATGGGAGTTTCTGAAGAAAAGAGAGATAGGAGCAGAAATAATATCCAAGGGCTGGAGAGATGACTCCGTGGCTGAGAGCACATGTGGCATGAACAAATATGAAGACCAAAGTTCAGATCCCAACACCCATGTAACAAGCTGGCATCCACCTATAGTTTCAGCTCCAAGGGGAGAAAGACAGGAAGATCACTGGGGTTTGCTAGCCAGTCTAGGTGTGAAAACATTAGCTCTAAAGAATAGGCAGAGAGTGATAGAGGACACCTGATGTTCTCTGAACTCTGAGGGTTTGGGCACAGGCACACACCCGTACACTATGTGCAGGGATTACAGGCATGTGCCACCACATCAGGTTGATATAGCCCTAGGGATAGAACCTAGGGTTTCATGCATGCTAGGGAAGCACTGTATCAACTGTGCTATATCTCCAGCCCCAAATATGTAACGTCTAATAGTAATAATATACAGAAATGGATCTGCACAGCATCAGAGTGTCTTTCTATTATTGAAGCCAAATTGGCAGTGATTCAAACTATATTGAAATGTAAGATATTAATGATATAATAGAGTAACTATTAAGGAAATAAATAAAGAGGCAGTGGAGATGGCTCAGTAGTTAAGAGTACTAGCGGTTCTTGCAGAGGATCTGAGTTTAATTTCCTATACCCACAAGGCAGCTCACAATTATCTTTAACTTGAGTTCCAAGGGATCTGATGTCTTTTCTAGCCTCTGTGGGCAGCAGGCACACAAGTGGTACACAGATATACATGCAGGCAAAACATATATATATATATATATATATGTTTTATATATATATATATATAAATAATTTAAAAAAGAAAAGAAAAAAACTATAGAAAAGTAAACTGGTAAGAGAAAAAAACAATACAGGTAGTAACAGACAGACAGATTGATAGAATTAAGATACACAGAAAACAAATATCCTTCCTCAATAGTCATTACTTTAAAGAAGGTTAAACACTATTTAAAAGGTGGAGAAAAGCTGGGTGGTGGTGGCACATGCCTTTAATCCAGATCTCTGTGAGTTTAAGGCCAGCCTAGTCTACGGAGGACAGCCAAGGCTACACATAGAAGTTACTGGTCTTAGATCCCCTAAAGCTGGAGTTACAGGCAGTTGTGAGCCACCTGACATGGGTGCTGGGACCCAAACTCAAGTCCTCTGCAAGAGCCACATGTGTTTGTGTTCTTATTCACTGAGCCAACCCTTGTAATATACTATGTATGTAAAATACACTACGCATACACACACACACACACACACACACACACACACACACACACACACACACACGCATGCGCGCATGCGTATATTTAAGAAAAGGTGTCACAATGTAGTGTAGGTTGGCATTAAATTCAATATCTTCCTGCCTCTGCCTTTAACATAATACACTACTTACTATGTAACATATGTTGGTCTCAGTCTCTCAAGTTCTAAGATTTCAGGCATGCTCTACCACACACAACTAGTCAACAAAGAAAAAAACCATTTTTTGAGTCACATATAGCTCAGGCTGGCCTCAAACTCATGTATTTAGAAAGACCCTGAGCCATAAAATTTTCGAATGTATTATCATGTTGTATGTAAAGGTAAGAAAACAATTTTGTGGGGTCAGTTCTCCATAGAACGTAGGTTCTAGGGGTTGAAATCAGGTTGCTAGATTTGGGTGGCAAGCACTTCACCAGTCATCTTGCTAGTCCAGATCTGGAACTCACAAAATAATATTTATTAATAAGCTTTACTATTTTAAATTATATGTATGTGTGCATGTGTGTTTGGTAAGTGCATAAGTACAAGTGCCTTTAGAGGCCAGAAGAGAGCATGAGATCTAAACTAGAGATATAAGCAGTTGTAAACTGCCCAATGTAGTTCTTCTGTAAGGGTAGGAAGTCTGGTAACTGCTGAACCATCTTTCCAGACCAATGACCTTGAAGTTTTTTATCTTTTTGACTTAACTTGCCAAGTACTAAGATATATAGCCAATGGGTCTATGAAAATATGCTTAGCACATTGTGCAAATAAAAAAATACAGTGATCCAGGTTTGGAAGCACATGCCTTAGTCCTAGCCCTTGGGGAGGCAGGGAGGCAAAAGGATCTCTGAGTATGAGGCTAGCCTGGTCTATGTAGTTAGTTCTAAGCTAGCCATGGTTACATGGTAAGACAATGTCTCAAAACAAATACCCAGGGCTAGAGAGATGGCTCAACAAACCTATTACAATAACAAACCTTTTACAATAACAAGCTGCAGTGATATGACTCTTCAAACTCGGGAAGATAGCTATTTTCCAAAATAATTAAAAACAAGTGTTGGGTAGACGAGAAACCAGTACCCTTGAGCACTGCAGTAGCCAAGAAAAATGGTATAACTATTTATGAAAAAGCTTGGCAGCTGTTATCCAGGATTTCCACTACTATTATCACCTATATTTTTAAGGATAAAATGCCTTTTAGATAATGAAATCCCAAAAAATTGAAAACAAGAATTCAAATACCTGCTCACAAATGTTGTTGGCATTGTCATTCGTAATAGCTAAAAGAATCCATTAAAAGCCAGATGTGGCCTACACCTATATAACAATTTGGGAAGTTGAGGCAAGTTGATCAGTAGTAGTTCAAGGTCAGCTTTAACTACATAGCAAGTTTGAGGTAGTCTAAGATCCTGCCTCAAAAGAAAAAAAAAAGGATTTAAAACTAGTGAAAGAGCATGGGAGTATCATCTTAAAATGACCCACAGCAAGATGTACCATGAACTACTAAACTTTTAAGACTTGTTTCTATTTTTAATTATGTGTGTTTATCTGTGTGGGAAAATGTGCACATATATGTTAAGATAGCTGTGGAGGCCTGAAAAGGGTACAGGGATCCCCTGAAGCTAAAGCAGCCGTTGGTGCTAAGCTACCGAAGAGCAGGCTTGGAACAGAACTACGGTCATCTGCAAGAGCAGTAGGCACTCAACCATTGAGCCGTCTCTCCAGCCGCTAAACTACTAACATTTAAAGAAAGAGGAATGTGAACAAAGAATTTTTTTCCTTTAAACAATTACTGAAAATTTCATACATTTATATCCCTTCGGTTTTTTGAGATAAGATTTCTCTGCATAGCCCTGGATGTCCTGGAACTCTCTAGATCATGCTGGCCTCAAACTCAGAGATCTGCCTGCTTTTGCAGGCATGCACCACTACCACCCCATGAGAATTTCATACATTTAAATAATTAAATATGATTATATCCGTTATCTATTTCTCCCAACTCCCCGTCCTGCATCATGACCTCATCCCAATTCCATGTCCCCTCCTTCTTTTTTAAAAATAATTCAGTGTGGTGTTTTGGATAGGTATGGCTCACATAGACTCATGTGTTTGAATGTTTGGCCCATGTGGAGTGGCACCATCAGAAAGTATGGCCTTGCTGAAGAAGAGTGTCACTATGTAGTTGGGCTTTGAGGCCTCTTTTGCTTCAGTCCCACCTAGTGTGGAATCCAGTCCCCTTCTGCTGCCTATGGATCAAGATTTAAAACTCTCAGCTTGGTCTCCAGCATCATGTCTGCCTGGACATTGCCATGTTTCCTTCCATGATGGACTGAACCTCTGAACCTGTAAGCCAGCCCCAATTAAATGTTGTCCTTTATAAGAGTTGCCTTGGTCACGGTGTCTGTTCACAGCAGTGAAACTCTAAGACACTCAGTAAGCCCAATTAGTTTTGCCCATATGAGTATGGTTATGGAGCCACTGGCTGGAGTATGGGTAACCTATCAGTGGCCATACAATCTTAAGAGATTTTTATATCCAATGAAACCAACCTCCAGGGCTATGGATATAGCTCAGTAGTAGAACTATTGCCAGCAATCTTATATCCCTAAGTTTGATTACTAGCTTCAGAGAGTCTTCAATTTCTTAAATTTTATTTATTTATTTTTTAGAAGAAAGTATCACAGGGCTGGAGAGATGGTTCAGTGGTTAAGAGCACTGACTGCTCTTCCAGAGGTGCTGAGTTCAATTCCCATCAACCACATGGTGGCTCACAACCATCTGTAATGGGATCCGATGCCCTTTTTTGGTATGTCTGAAGATAGCTAGTGCACTCACATACATAAAATAATTAAAATCTTTAAATAACAAAAACCACCTATGATGGAAAAGGAAACGTGACCCAAGAGAAGCTGAGTAAAAACACGGTAGTCATTAAAAATATAGGTGTATGATTTCATACGTACATTATACATATTATGTTCACATAAATATACAGGTCACCAACATTTGCTATCTCTGTCCCAGAAAAGACCTCAATGTCTGGCTAATGATAATCAACAACATGGCACCTGTACTGGGGGTCTTAAACATCCCCGTATGTGAAGAGAAACCAGAGCTACTACTACATTTGGCAAGAAATGACCTGACCTAGACAGTAAGGAGGCAGTCAGTGTCAGCTGGCTCAGGTCAAGGTAGGAAAGCCAACTGAAGAAACACCACAGACCAAGACTGGGGGAATCTGCAGTTTAATGAGGATTAGAATTACAAGGGAATAGATCCATCAAAGCAGGGAGCAGTGGCACATGCCTTTAATCCCTGCACTTGGGAGACAGAGGTAGGCAGATCTCTGTGATTTTGAGGCCAGCCTGGTCTACAAAGCAAGTTCCAGGACATCACACAGAAAAACCCTATCTTGGAAAAAGACAAAACAAAAACAAAACAAAACAAAATCCAAAGGGTGGTGAGAGCCAGAGGCAGGCAGATTTCTGTTAGTTTGAGGCTAGCCTGGTTTACAGAGCAAGCTCCAGGTCAGCCAGGCCTACACACAGAGAAATCCTGTCTCAAAAAAGAACAAAACAAAACAGAACAAAACAAAACAAAACAAAAATCCATCTAGTACATGAGTTAGGGCCTACCTACACTTGTGGAGACAGCTCAGTAGTTAAGAGTGTGTAATGTTGTTGAGGAAAACCAAGTTGTTTTCTGCGAGCAACTCCAGCTTCAGGAGATCCAACACCTTCTTCTAGCTTTCTCAAGCACCTACCTGTACACATGTACACACACACACACACACACACACACACACACACACACACACACTACACATAACTAAAAATATATCTTAGCGAGAAATGGTAGTGCATGCCTTTCATCACAGCACTTAGGAGGCAGAAGTAGGTGGATCTCTCTGAGTTCCAGGCTAGCCAGGTCTACATAGTAAGTTCCAGGACAGCCACCAGGACTACTAGAGAAACTTTGTCTGAAAAAGGCCAAAAATAGCCAGGTCATAGTGTAAACCTTTAATCTCAGCTTTTGGGTAGTGAGTTCAAGGCCAGCCAGGTTTTCATAGCTATATGTAGTCCAGGACAGCCAGGGACTGCACCAAACCCCCTTACCAAAAACAAAACGAGACAAAAGCAACCTATGGATCCTTGGAGAAAAGCATTAAAAAAGTAAAAAATAAATAAGTCAAAATAAAATAATAATAATCTTTAAAAAAAAAAAAAAAAAAAAGGACAAAGAAATTAATTATGGATTCTGCCCCCAGACTTCCAAGGATCTAGCCCTGCTTAAAATTCTGCCTTTGGCCAAGTGAAACTAATTTTTCATCACTACTACCATTATAATAGAACAAATCTGTTTTTATTTTAGTGGCCTAACATAAATAAATTCAAAGTACTAGAGAGTTACTCTGGATTACTGAGTTAGAAAAAGACGTAGGTAAGGTTTAATAATTATTATTTCAGCTACATTCTGAAGTATTTGAGGGTGAGAGAAAAAGATGTAACTTGTGAAAGGTGTTTCCAGGTAGTATGGTGGGGGTAGGTAGGGCGAGTTAGCAAGAAATTATGTGTTTGAAATTTTCTGTAAGACTAAACTATGGGAGCTGCGGATGGGACTAAGGTGTAGAGTAGATGTCTGCCTGGGGTGCCCCGCTGGAGGCCCTGGTTCCATCCTCACCATAGTGAAAAAAAAAAAAAAAAAAAAAAGGTTCTGAGCTGGAGATGTCACCCAGTAGAAGTGGTGGCCTCCACCTGTAATCCTAGCATTGGGAAGTTGAAGGCATTCAGGATATAACAGAACTGCTGAAGGATCAAGGACAGCCCGGGGTTACATTGCTATCTCAAAGGAAAAAAAAAGTTTTACCTTGGAGAAGAATATAGATGATTTATTGCCTTATCTTTTCAACATAAGCCCTTTCAAACGTCTTGATTTATGCAAGAAAATCTAAGTAAACACACTTCTGTAAAAGCCTGTCAGTCACCTGAAGCTCGGACTCCATTATCAACTCTGCTGGGTGCAGAACAAGTTGTGGAGGCAGGCCACAGAGGTGGTCCTGACTGCGTGCCCGTCATTGCTAGTAACAGAAGGTTTTACCTGCAGTTTTCCTTGAACCGGCATTTTCCCTCTAGGAAGAACGGGCAGGGCTTCAGGGACTTGTGGGTGGGGTATAGGTAGAGTACCCGAACGCACGCAGAACCATCCTCCGCCTCTTCGGCGCCCACAACCATGGCGTTGTGATACTCGAGCGTGCCCCATGCGCTGTAGTAGGGGGCATTCACTTTAGCACCGCTCAGTTCCTCCAGATCTGGGTCCTCCTCCTCTTCCTCCAGTGCAGAGGAGGTGGATCCCGGCTGCACCTCGTTCCCGTTCCCGGGGACCGTCTCCGAGTCATTGCCGGAGGCGACGGGCTCTTCCACTTCCTCTGCTATAACCTTCTGGAAAGCCAAGTACTCAGCATCCTCTTGAGCTGGGCGCTCCTGATCCACTGTAGACAGCAGCTTGCTCTTCCTGACCGACAACAAGCTGGCCTCGGTGAGCTCAATCAATTCCTTTAGATCGCCCTGCAGCTGACGAAGGTCCGCCTGCTCAGAAGCGTCTAGGCCAGCACCAAGCGCCAGCTCTACCTGCTGAAGCTGGGCCCGGTAAGTCTGCAGGGCAGTCTCTAGGTTGTCCTCGTCCATCCCGACCCAGCAGGCTGGTTTCGGAACCTTTAAGGCAGACAAGAACTGAAGGAAGAGCACTAAGAAGAGCTCAGGGCAACACCGCCTCCCAAACCGCTAAGGAGCCTGAGGCGGACTGAGGTTCCGCCGAGGGACACCTATACGTAGCCCGCCCCGTCCTCTGCCGCCCACAACTCCACCTCCAGCCGGCGCTCGCAGCCTAGAAAGGCTTCCGGCCTCTCCAGCAAAGCTCACGCGTTAGCCTTCAGCCCTCCGCAGGCATTTCCGCCGGAGAGCCGATGCTGCCGGAAGTACCTACGCGCGGGGGCCGCTGGGATGCGACTCCGCCCGTACTCCGTCCTTCGGTCCTTGTTCCGTCAGGCACTGTGAGGGGTCAACGTGAGGTCGGTGGGGTTAGTAACGCGGCGGCGGCGGCGGCGGCGGCGGCTCCCCCTCCAAGATCTGAGCAGGTACATATGGGCCTCAGCTGGACTGAGGGGCCGGGATTCTAGAGTCCTGGAATAGGGGGACGGAAGTGGCTTCAGCAGCTTGTTCCTAGGCTCCGTGGGCCCGGCAGCGGCGGGAATCCGAAGTCGATCCTCCTCAGAAGCTCTGGGCCTCTGGTAGCTCCCTAGACAGTCGCTGGGCCTGGTTCTTGGCGCTGAGTTGAGGGTTCGGAAAGAGGAACCTTAGGAAGGCGGAGCAGAGCAGGCCGCCAGGGACTTTTCAGGACTCCAGATTGATGGTGTGTTCAGAAAGATTCACCTAAAGTGGGAGTGGCCCAGGTTTAGCAGGTGGTCAGCGGTGGAGTCAGGGTCAGGGGTTTTAACAGAAGAGGGGGGCAAAGAGTCAGGACCCGCGAGGCTTCACATTTAAAAACTAGCAGTATAGACAGATCACTGACGATGCGGGCAGGAGGCCGATGCCCCCGGTACACACCTTGACATCTCTCAGGGTGCCAGGACAGGATGTACACGCTGCTTTCGGGGTTGTACAAGTACATGTTCCAGAAAGATGAATACTGCATCTTGATCTTGGGCCTGGACAATGCTGGGAAGACGGTAGGTCCTTGTTCTCTCAACTATTCCCATTCCTTGCCTGATAATCCCCATTCCTTGCCTGATATTTCTTTATTTGGAAATCAACCCCCCGCCCCAAGACTACAGGTTAGTTGTCACCAGCCTCCTGAAGAGCAATCAATAGGCAGAGGTGTGCATGCATGGGTGTATGGGTGTGAAGGCCCAAAGCATATAGATGTGAAGGGATATGTGAGAAGGACACCAGAAAAGTGCTCTAGCTGCTGCTATCTAACCACCTCTCTTTCTCTCCTCAGACCTTCCTGGAACAGTCAAAAACACGGTTTAACAAGAACTACAAGGGGATGAGTCTATCCAAAATCACCACTACCGTGGGTCTAAACAGTAAGGGGGCACCTTAGGGATATGAGCTTAGAGGGTCCCTTAGAGATGGATGCTGTAAGGTCCACAACCCAACTGACCAGTTGGAACCCTGTCTCTATTCTGTGTTCAAGCCCCCTGGGATTGGTACCAGAATGGTTCGTCTCATTCTGGGGAGAACTGGGACTTTGTGTGTAAAGAATAAGGTCAGGAGCTAGCTCTTTCTCTCCTTTCTCCAGTTGGCACTGTGGACGTGGGAAAGGCTCGTCTCATGTTTTGGGACTTAGGTGGGCAGGAAGAGCTGCAGTCTTTGTGGGACAAGGTAAGACACACTACTTGCTCCATGCTGGTTTTCTCTAGATGACCCCTCATAGTCTTTTCTGGGAGAATTTCACATTTACCCTGAAGATTTTCTCTCTACTTTTTAAAGTTATTTTTATTGGGGGGGGGGGGTATGTCACAGCATGCATGTGGGGACGGGACAACTTTGTAGACTGTTTTCTCACCTTTACATGGGTCCCAGGAGCCGGGCAGTGGTGGCGCACGCCTTTAATCCCAGCACTTGGGAGGCAGAGGCAGTCGGATTTCTGAGTTCGAGACCAGCCTGGTCTACAGAGTGAGTTCCAGGACAGCCAGGGCTATACAGAGAAACCCTGTCTTGAAAAACCAAAAAAAAAAGGTTCCAGGGGTCAAACTCAGGTTTATCATGCTTGTGTAGCAAGCACCTTACTTGGCCCTGTCTAAAGTTTTTTTCTTGGATCCTATCCCAGGTTCCCAAGTTGCTCTCTGTCTCACTCTGATAAAAACCAGGGCTAGAGTCACCACAGCAGTGACGTCAGGGGAGTTCCCACAGGGAGTACCCAATCTTTTCTTGATGAGGCCAGTTTCAGTCCCAAAGAAAGAAGCATTGTTCATCAGGGTAGTCTATGCAAAGCGCTTACTGAGGAACTCAGAGAGGACTGTAGCCTATCCTCTAACAGGCAGACAGAAATGGCAGAGTTCATACACAGGGAGGGCCTTTGTATCCTAATGAGTCTATCTACTTCATTCTGGCTTGTCACAGTTCTTATAGATGGCTTTTACCCATCCAAGGAGGGTGTTCTCAGAGGCAGACGGTGCCTTCTTCTTCTTTAGGCATTGATTTTAGACATCTGAAACTTCTTTCTGTATACATTCCTCTACTGGAGTCCCCTCTACCCAGCCTGTTAGGCACTAAGTCCAGCACTGAGCAGAACAAGCCTTGACTTTCCTTCAGCAGTCCCTTGCTCTGTAGCTTGTTATGGTCATTTGGCACAGTCCAGTGCTGTAATGCAGGTGCTTTAGTTACAGTGATGTCCTGTCAAGTGAAACACTTAGCAATGGCTTTATTGGCCTTGGTGAATGGAACTTATACTGGTAAGTTCTGTCACTCTGGCCACTGTTCTCTGTCTAGCACGGTACCACTGATGGGCAAGTTGCTTTCCACAGTGGGTGCTCTGGTGAACCTTGAAATAGAAACTAAGTCTCCATGTGTGCTGCTTTTGGTACTTTTCTGACCAAGCAGTTATCCACAGATCTGTGCACATGCCAGGCTTAGATCACAACTTCTCATACAAGCAGGACCAGGTGGGCTGTCTACCTCTGGCCTATTCCAGCATGTCCAACTGAGTATTTCCCTAGGCTGGTGATACAGGCCTCTTCACACCTCCCCAACAACATACACTTATATCCACAGATGACTTCTTTGTTGAGGTTCAATATGCCACTCCCCTCTTTCTGGCAACTGTTGGACCTTATGCCTGGTACATGTGATGAGTGAAACTAGCTACTTGGTTCCTAAGTCTTGTGCCTACTCACATAAGACATTTCTTACAACCTTTGAAGCTGCTAGTGCTGCCTGCTGACTCACTGGGCTTGCTGCAAACCTCATATCATCCACTATTATCATAAATACCTCATAAATACAGTAGGACCTGCCAGCTCTCAGGCTTCTAGCAATAGGCTAACCTACTGCCTTGCCCCAAAGCTGGCAGCTTTTGTGCCAGGCCCATTGTAAACCTGGAGCTGTCCTGTATGGGTCTGGCTGCAAAGCCCTGCAAAAGGAACCTGGGACTGGCCTCCACTACTCCATGGAAAGTGTAGATGGGAGGAGTTTTACTGACTGGAATGAAGTATTCCTTTCTTACTTGTCACAAACCTCAGTGGTTTACATCATCCTACCCCCTGTCTGCAGCATATTATTTTATCAGTCAGTTTTGACTTATCACTGAGACAGGGTCAGGGAGCCAGCAAGGTCCTGAGGTGGAGTAGCAAATATATGCTATTTGCCCCATACTTACAGGTGTTATTTTTCTGATTGGGATAGGAGTTCACACTGTGTCTCCATTGTTATGTGGATCTCTGTCTTCTGTGCTTACCTTGCCCCATCTGTTCTGTGTTAACAATGCTGTCCCTTGCAGTTGAAAGCCTAGGACTGGCTACATCCAGCCTGCAGAATCCTGAGTTCAGCTCTTTCAGTTTTGTTCAGGCAGAGTAGCTTCATAGACAAGTCTGACCTCAGCCCTAAGCCTTTTTTGGCTTCTCAACCTCTAGGCCTGTCTCCTATCCTTTTCTCAACATCGTCTTAGCCAGGGCAGCAGGTGGGTTCTCAGGAGCAGACTCTAAGCAGGAGGTGGTTAATCACCCTGCTAGAATCAGCAAGTTTTCCTCAAAGGTGCTCTGGTATCTTTTCTACTAAATCAGCCTCAGAAAGCTTTTTAGCAATTCTTCCCACCGGGCTGTGCCCATTGTGGCCCTAAGATGGCAAAGATCCCACCACTCGCTGCCTGTCTCTTTCTCTTCGGGCCTCTTCTGGAAGTTGTGACACAGGGTCTCGCTATCCAGCTGGCCAGCTATGGGTACCTCTCGCCCCAGCTTTCTCCTCTTCCTTCTAGTACTATGCAGAGTGCCATGGTGTCATCTATGTCATTGATTCCACTGATGAGGAGAGGCTGTCAGAATCAAAAGAGGCATTTGGTGAGTGTAGCATGACCACTCTGGGAGAGAGAGATGATTGGGAAGACCTACATCTAGGGAATTGTGTGGGGAGGGGTGTACTGAGGGGTGGTATCAGTATAATCTGGATCCTCCCACATGTCGGGAACTTGCCTTGAGGGAGGCTGGGTTAACACCTGGATGCCAGTGCCAAGAAAACCTCAGTCATGTTGCTTGGGCTGTCTAGTATGTAAGGGAAAGGGTGGAAGGGATCTGTATGTATACACCGTGGGCCTAGGCAGAGCCTGCAGTCATGAACAGGACACAGGGTGCAAGGCACCACCTCTCCTGCTTTCCTCAGAGAAGGTGGTTTCGAGTGAAGCACTGGACGGTGTTCCCATCCTGGTGTTGGCCAACAAGCAGGATGTGGAGGTGAGCCCCACAAAGCTGCTTTAGAGCCTCTATCGCCACTGCAAGGAAAGTTACATGTATGCCTCTTCAGATTTTCAGAACCTGGTGTCCATCCATCCCAATCTCCTCTCTGCCTTTCTTAGGACCCTTCTTCCACACTCTTAGGATCTCTACCTTGCCAACTTCAGTTTCTCTCTGTGTGTCACAAAGAGCTGTCACCATTAGAACAAGTATGATCCTACTAGACGTAGGATCCAGAGTGCAGGTGCCACCTGTCTTCCCAAGGGAGGACCAGGGGCTTGTGTCTGTGGATGCCCTCAGAGGTTCTGGGAATATGAAGCCTAGAGAAAGACCTAGGTGAAAGTTCTGGGCTCAAAGAAGTGGGTGTGGGGGTGCCTCAGAGATGTCTCAGTGATTAAGAACTTGTACTGCCCTTCCAGAAGACCCAAGTTTGATTCCCAGTACCCACATCAGGTGGCTTACAGCCATCTGGGACTCTAGCTCCAGGAGATCTGACACCTCTGGCTTTAGTATGGACCTGTACTCATCTGTACATACCCTCCAGATACATAAACACAATAAAAAAACAAATCTTCAGTTTTTAAAGTGGGGGTGGAAAAGTGAAGACAATGGACAAACTCTTAGATGAGGTGCTTCTTCCCTTTGGACTTTTGGCTATACAAAGTCCCTACCATCTTACAAAAGAGGCTCTGTATAGAGAAAGCTGTAGAGGACATGGTGGCAAACAGTATCTGGAGGGCCAAGGAAGCTTTACTTTTCTTAGGCCCCATGTATTTACCCATTCCTATCTGACATGACCTCCACTCATTTTCCTGAGAACTTCCCCCAACCATCCTGTGTTCCAAAACTAGTAATAAAGAGAAGTCTCTGGTACTTGGCTGAGGAACTCAGGGGTATTCCCTTAAATGAAAAGAGGACCAGAGGAGCCATTGAATACTACCAAGGCTTCTTACCCCTAGGGCCATGGGCCCTGCCTCACTTGGCACTTGAGCTCCTGATTTAGTTCCCAGTCCTGCTGGTAAATATTCTGGGGATTGGTCTTGGAGGTGGTGAGGAAGGTTTTTTTGAGGGCTATGTGTGGACTTCCAAAGCTATCAGCAGTAGACTTGTTGACCGTGTGCAGTAGCCTCACCACTGGTTTCTATGAGGATCGTGGAGTCCTGGGTAGGCTCACCCCTACAGAATTTTTAGGGTGATTGACTGTGACCTTTCAGAAAGCCCAAGTGAATAAACAAGCTATATGGAGCTAGAGGTGGGATTGTTCCTCAGAGTCTCACTTCCCCTGCCAGACTTGCCTCTCCATCCCTGACATCAAGACTGCATTCAGTGACTGTACCTGCAAGATTGGCCGGCGAGATTGTCTGACCCAGGCCTGCTCTGCCCTCACAGGGTGAGTTGAGGCCTTACTCTGCAGAGTCTTCAGGGCCAAGATTAGCCCTGCCTCACACATACTGTCTCCACAGCAAAGGAGTTCGAGAGGGCATCGAATGGATGGTGAAGTGTGTCGTGCGGAATGTTCACCGGCCACCGCGGCAGAGGGACATCACATAAGCGCCTCCAACTTCACAGTCTTGGACTGTTCGTCCCCTAGTGTTGGAAAAGTATTCTCTGCTGGCTTCTGTCCTACGGACGTTGGGGGTTGAGCTGGCTTTGTCTGTTCATTCTTTTATTTGCTTTATGTTTTCTCTAAGACAAACTTTTCTTTGTGTCTGGAAAAGTGTAGGTATTCAGAGACAAACATGGGGCATGCTGACCATCCAGATCTACATGCCCTACACCTCCATCTCCTGACCCAGATTTAGAGCTCCCAACCTTGTGAGGAGGGGGAGGGGTGAAGCCATGCCTAGGCCTGTTAGCCCATTCCTAAGTGGAATTTGAGGTCATCCTACTTGAATTGGGGGGTGGGGAGTCTGTGGCAGCTACTTTGTCCAGCTTGCCTATGGAGGAGGAGGGAATGGCCAAGGCTAATCTCACTTGGAGAAAGAGCCCACATCCAGAAGCCAGCATGGCCCCTAGTTCTTTGTGTGGAGTTGGATGTGTGTGTGGGAGAGACAGGATTTCTCTGTAGCCCCAGTTAACCTGGAACTCTCTGCCTCCTTCCCTGTTATCTGTGGGAATTATAGGTGTGGGGCATCACACCTTTCTAGTAGGTTCTGATACACTCTTGGGACAGCATTCAGTAGACCTGCCTGGGAAGTCTAACTTCCCTTATTAACTCGTTCTCAGTCTGCTTTTATCTCCAAAGGAGAGAGCTGATCTTGCTGGGTGTTTCAGTACACCCATACACAGTTGGGTAGTATCCTGAGGGCACAGATTTCACTGTGTCAAGTGTTCTAGCTAGTGCAGGTGGGTATCACATGTTTTGAGTAAGGTGGGTTGGGTCCCTACAGGGTCCAGATCAGTGAAGTACTGGGTTTGCATCTCCAGATGTGTGAGGTGTATGTTCCATGTAAAGTGCAGGTTCCTGGGGAGGCAGCAGCTCTGTTGGGGCTGGCCATGCCCACTAGACCTACTGGGTTAAAATTCTCATCATGTGGTCAGGACAAGGTTTAAAATAAAAGCTGCCTAAGTGGCTCCTGTCCGACCGTCCCTTCAAGCAGTTAGATGGTGGTTCCCTACTGTCAGGGCTGGTCGTTATAGCCAGAAGCTGCAATTCTGGAGTACCTTCTGAGTAGGATCCCCTCGGGGAGGTTTGGAGCTGTGGCTAAGCCACAGGTTCAAGAAAAACCTAGTGCCTCCTTGTCCAAGGTCAGGTCAGCCTCCCCACAGGGGCCTGGGAGGGGTGATAAGAGAAGTTACAAATCAGGAGTGGATAGATGCTCTGATTCAAGGAACTGTCCCACCTATAGGTGTCTTAGGAGCTGGGTTAAATCATTCCTAGAGGATCCTCCTGGGAATTAAGAGTAGGTTGCTTGTAAAATGGTCAAGCTAAGGGGAAGTCCTCTAGTAGAGGGTACCAGATATCACTGGTGTCATTCTGGCCATCTTCACTCAATTTTGTCAACACTGGAAAATAGGAACTCCATGGGGTGACCCTTGGGACACCTTATGGTAGACAGGGAACCGATGTGCCTTTCTATGGATGGTGGTCATCCTGGTGTTGTGGAGCTTGCTGGCTTGGAAGCATAGTGGGATGAAGCTTCCCACAACTTGAGAGCAATTGTTTTTCTGAAATGATTAGCTTTATAAAAAGTAAATATGAAGAAGTCTAAGGTTGGGGTGACATTGGTTGCAAGTATAGAATAAAGTCCTGTGTGCAGTAAAGAGTTAGCCAGTCACAAGGAAATTTGTACATGAGCACCTCTATAGCTGGGCAGCCTACCCTTCATCAGCAACTGAAACAGTTGTGGCAATGGTGCCTGGTCCTGAACTTCACTGAAGTTGGAGAGCTGCTGTCAAAGCTGCAACTATAAGGCCACAGGGGCTTCCTGTGTCACTGTTTTCCTGGTGCCTGCTGCAGCTAGCACAACCCTTTAAAGGAAATATCCTGGAATGTTACAAAGTCTGTGATGGCATGTTCATACTCCTCAGTTCCTACAAAGACGACGGGTCGCTCAGTTTAGAGAGCTAAGGAGAAGTCCCTAAACATTAGACCAGGTAATAGGAAAAGCAGGAACAGAATGCCCATGGGAACAAGGGACATGGCACCTATTCAAAGAGGAGTTTCAGTCTAGACTGCCTAATGAAAATCCTGGGCTCCCTGCATTACAAAATGTAGAGGGCCAATGAGGGTGGAGCTGAGATCTGACAATTCCTTTAAGGAGCCTCTCAAGAACTGGGTGGCCTGTTGTTCAGCATCAAAAAAGCGTCCCCTTGGGCTAACATATACAGGAGTTGCCTATCCAGGGCCTTGACCTTGTCCACAAGCTACAAACTAACTCCTGACTTACCAGGCGTGGTTCTAAGAAGAGGGACTGATTGGGTTAAAAGCCAAAGCCAGGCAAGGACAGAGCAATTATGGTAAAAGTGGCACTGTCCCCACTGAATATTCCTGCTGTTAGGGGCCTGATAAAGTAGGTGGAAAAGGCAGGGTCAGGGAATACTTGAAATCCTCCTACAGCTTAAATCCCAAACTCCTGTAGTCTGACTACATACATGCCAGTACAAGGTGAGCAAAGCATATGTTCTAAGCAGAAGTACATGTGCTAAAGTAGCCTAGGTGGCAGCAACAAGCAATTGTAGGTGGTGGGGCAAGGCTCCGCTTCCTCATGCTCCCTGTAGATGACACTGCAATAGCAGCTGTGTTCTAGAGGGTAAAGCTACATATGCTACTTGGTGTGGTAGGGGCACAGTGGTGTCTGGCTGATGGAAGGGGCAATACAAGGGAAGGATGAAGGGAAGCTCCTTATTGGCTTGAAAGCTAACTGGTATGGAGAACACTGCAAGTCCGAAAAAGATCTTACCAGACCTTTATCCTCCTACACATTTTTTAAAAGTGTCTTTATGTAGCTTTGGCTGTCCTGGGACTAGGAGAGATCCACCTGTTTTTGCAGGAATTAACAGTGCTAGGTGTGACAAGCACTGCCATGACACACTGTTTAAGACCGCAACACAAACACCATCCTGACAACTGTTAGTTTTATTAGACAGCCTATACTTTCAGTAATACTTGCACAATGCCAATAGAGGCTATTTGAGGTTTCAGGACTTCACAAGTAGATTCAGATCCCATTGGACAGCCAAACATGAGACCTGCAGTGGGTTTAACCGCATCAGGGCCAACAAAGGCCTTCATCTGTTTTCACTGGGGCTTCGGCCAGATGACCTGTGTAATGCTCTGCTTCCTGTTAACAGCACCGCAAACTGGACACAGTCTAGAGGCCTGTGGAGATACCTGCTAGGCACTGAAGCCTGGCACTGGACCCTAGCCCCTTAGCCCCTACCACCTGGGGAGATGCCTGATGGGCTGGAGAGGGTTAGGCCCCCAACCTGGAGTTGAAGTTTCCAACAGGCCCAGCAGCGGTAGAAGTCACAGGAGGGGCACTGGAAAAGCACTGTATCCTCAGTTGCACAGGCCGGGCATACAAATTCTGCTGCAGGAGGTCTAAGTGAGCACACACTGTCCAGTGCCCTGCCATAACCAACAGTTACTGTAGCCCCTATTGCTTACTCCACTGAGGCTTCATATGCTCATGGGGTAGTCTAGGAGGAAGCTGCATAGGCTTTGGAGTGGTATCATCAGACCTCACACTCTGATCTGGTCTCTGTCTAAGGAAGGATGAGATCTTACTCTGGGTCTTCTCAGGTTTCTTGGACATCGAGGGCCCTAAAGATAGCAATGAGTATAAGAAACTTGTGTGCTTCCTTCCTGTTAGCCCCCAGTGCCATGAGGGGCTCAGGGTAACAGGGCAAGGGTAGAGGGAATCTTCAAGTGGGCCCTCACCTGGTTTCATGTCCTCATGGGTAAGCTCAGAAGGCACAGCTGTACTTTCATCCCTGGGACCTGGGAACTCCAAGCCCTTGCTTATGGTAGGTAGGCCCATTAGGTCTGCACAGGTCTGTAGGAACTGAGGCTTATGATGCCGACGCACAAACATGCCAAACCCTGTGGGGGAACTCTTGCTCAAGCTCTGCTCAAGTTCTGCGTGAACTTCGTACATAAACCTTCACCACCCGTCCCAGAACCTATGCCCCAGACCCAAGGACTACATACTCTGTAGCAAGGATAAGTGTTCGGGTTTTGCAGTGGTCAGTGCTGCCACCACAGCTAGCACCTTGTCCAGGTCATCATCCTGTTTGTATGCCCTCAGAGCTGCCGTAAGCTGGTTGCAGCTTGCAGATCCCAGAGCCTTGTGGACATCAGATAGGTAGTCACTCACAGCAGGCTGGCCAGATTTTTCTACTGCACATCTCACCTTCGGACAATTGCTGGTGTCTCCTGGTTTGGAGAAATATTACTCCCTTTGGGCTCAGAGAGCTGGAGCGGTGGGAGGTAGGGTGATGTCAAATGGCTTAGGGAGCCCCCCCACCCCCACTTCCTTTCAGGAATCCCTGTAGAGTCTGCCAGCTGCTCTGGACAAAGGGATTTAAGAATCAAGCAGTCCAGTATGCCTCTTCAAGGACTTTGAAGTCCACCTGGGGTTTTTAGGAGCCAGGTACCTTTGGAGGTTAGATGGGCAGACAGGTGAGGCCGCCCCTGGTTCAGGTGCTCTCCGGGATCCAGCTGCCTGTCTACACCTTCAGACAAAGTCAGTTTAGACTCCGGCTCTCTCTTTCCTGAAGAGACATGCTCCTAAGATTAGGCCTCATAATCCTCAGACAGAAAAGGGGACCTTGACATCAGGCACACATCACAGACCCACCTGACTCTCTTAGAGGGCCCAATGAGTCCTGCTCAGGGGCATAAGTACTGACACCTCAATGAGTACTGAGCCCAAAAGGTAAGTTTTCCCTCTCCCATACCTTTGTGCATGAAGCACTGGAACAAGTACTGCTCTGTGGATAAATAAATCCCCTCTACCACACCTGCCCTACATAAAGCACTACAACAGGTACTGCTCTGTGGAGGGGGCAGCTCAGCTGTTCAGTTAGGACAAAAGTAGGACAGGTGCTCAGCTGCCAAGACTCTAGCATGAATTCCCAAGGGGATCCCTAGGCTAAGAAAGTTCAACAAACAATGCTACCCTTTGGAGACAGAATCTGGGAGAATATTGGTTAAAGTAGCCAAGCAAGAGCCCAGGGATGCCTACTAAGCCCATTTCAGGTGTAAACTGCCCTTCAAGTCCTAGGATAAGCATCTAGACTGGGACCCTGCTCACTGGTAGAGTCCATAGTTGACTGTGCTTGCTCTCCAAAGGGAAGGCTGTTCCCTGGCTGGTAGCCACATCGTTGACCTGTTAGCTGGAAGCAGATGTCCTCAAACTGCTGCTTGTGGTGGGGTCGTACAAACTGGTAGAAGCCTGTGGGAAGTAGTTGTCTGAGTCTATAGACTCCATATATTGTGACTGATGGGCTAGAGACTCTATGGACAATGGCCTACCTACTAGGCCTTTTCTCTGGGAAGCAGAGTCAACCCCAGGCCCTATAACCAACTCCACCTCCAACTGCTGTGGTGTTAACCCTATAGTAGAATTTTGAAAACCAGGGCACCTTTAAGTAGGGTGTGTTTCTTGGGGTCTTCAGCAAAGAGGCAGGTGAGAGAGGCCACTAGGGCTTCAAAGTCATCAGAACTCTTGTAGTGCTGCAGAGCCTGGGTAAAGGTGTCAAAGTTAGCTTGGCTCAGTGCTTGCTTCACGGCCACCATGAACATCTTGGCTCTGCCCGCCTGTGTGCCAGCCATTGGTTCCTCCTGGAAGAAATATGATCAAGAGCCCTATCACAGCCAGCCCTTTCCTCTTGCCTTGGAGGCAGCACAGAGTTTTGGGCTCCAGGACATGACTTGCCATTCAGGCTACTACTGCCTGTGAACCATCTACCAGGGCAAAAAGCAGAGGGCTGCTAGAGAAACAAGGTCCAGTTCTGGTATGTGGTGAAACTCAGACCTGTCTAAGATCACAGCAAAAGCAGTCAGAAACCTATAGGGAACCTATATGGCCTCACAGCAGATGTAGCTGTAGAGAAGGACACTTCTGTACCTCTCACATCTATAAAGAACTATATAAGCCAAGGCAGCTTGACTTAGGCAGCTCTCACCCCTACCATTTCCAGCCATCAGAGCTCAGGCCCTCCACATCTGGTGTACTTCCAGATGCAACAGCCTTCCTGGGCACTGTCTGAATCTTCTTATAAACAAGACAAGGACAAAAGCCACTACACTTGGGGCTTTCAGCAGGTAGGGAGGAGTTAATGGCTTAGGATGCAACTAAACTTTTCATCTGAGTCTAAGAACTGTACCTCCTCATATGGATAATTCAGTGTCCATACCCAGAAAGCGCCAGCCACCAGGCCACTCTGCTCATTATGGTAGAGGGAACCACAACCAGTTACAAATCTCAAACCAAATGATCCTAAGGGTCAGGCTAGACTCTAGCAGAAAAGAAAAAGAGCTCTTGAGCAGGGCGAGTACAGGGGCACATGCCTGAGATCCCAGCATTTGGGAAGTAAAGGCAGGGGGATCAAGAGTTCAAAGTCATTCTTGATTACATAACAAGTTCAATGCCAGCCTTTTTATGACCCTGTCTCAAAACTAAAAAACGGGGAGGTGGGATTGCCTTCTTAGAGAAAGAATGGCAAACTGGAGGCCCCAGGTTATCAGTATCATAGCTGCTCAACTCTAGCCACACCCTTGCTTGGTTAGGGGCAATGGGCACCAGAGGCAAGATTCCCACATGTGCCCACAAGCAGCTATCTTAGCTGCAGGGGACACTAACATACCGGATGATTTACCAGCCTGACTTTCTTTCTTCCTCCTTTTTGCTCGACAGCCAGCCTCTTCTCACACAGGAGAGATTGGGTGGAGGAACTGTGTGCCTGAGGGAAACACAGCTGTGGTCTTAACCCAAACCCAGAGTTTCCAAAGCACCTGTGATATCCTTTTGGGTTCCGAGGATCCTTGCCTATGTCCTGAATAGAGACTTGAAAGGGGATGCAGGGAAGAGTCATACCCTAATTCTGGTGGCAATGCTGAAATTCTGGCCCTTTTATGTGATGCCCCTTGGCCTTCTTTGCAAGTAGCAGTGAGAGAGCCACATGAAGGACACATTTATGGTAACTGATTGTCAGAGCAGGGATGGAGGGAAGGAGCTCTAAGTCAGACCTAGGAACTTAAAGGGCCTCTGAGGAGAAGGAACTCAAGACACCACTCACACAACACAGGCTGGGAGAAAGGCCAGCTTTGGGCATACAGGGGGTTAGAAGTGCTAGATTTTGAGTAGACTGTGCCGACTGACCCACCAAAGATACATGGTGGTGGCACCATGGGAGCCAGGGTAAGGTCCATGTTCATGCCAGACATCCTCACCCCACTTCACACCTGCTCCTCAGATGCCCCAGTCTTCTGCTCGTTGTACTCTAAGGCAGCTAGCAGCCCCATGGGTCTCTGCTGGGCAGATAATGTCTGCTGTTCATACTCCACACATAGGCTGCTCTCGGAGTCTCCAGCAGCTGGTAATCCTAAAAAAATATGTGTTGGCAGGAAAGTTTATCAGAAAGCAAGGATACTGCCTCTGTCATATGTGGTTTTACCCAACCCCACACACCTATGGGCCTCCGCCTCAGGCTGGGCACATGCACATCCAAGCTCATGGCTTTCCTGGTGGAGAGAGAATGGCTGGACAATGTAGCCTCCTTGACAGCGGCTTCTCCCTCACGCACACTTGAGGTCACAGCCTGAGGAGCTGGCAAAGGCATCTGTAGAATCATAGAGTGAGGAGGCTTGCATCCATTGCTACTTAGAAGAAGGGACTCCAGCCCCTCTATGGGGGCACAGGCAAAGTCAACTGGGCATTTGGAGCTTACAGTTTTCTGAGCAAAACGGAAGAACTGGGCCACATCTCGGATGACATGGCCAAAGTTGTCATACACCTTAAGATAGGGGCGCACCCAGGAGGGCAGCTGGGTCCTGGCGTCAGCATAGGCGAACCTGGAGGGTGAATATGTGGCTGTCAGCTCAAGTCCTCTACTACAAAAACTAAGGGCCACCTCTGCCCTATAACCACTACACTCAAGCCTCAAAATGGAAGAGTAGTATCTGTCGGCAGGGCCAGAAAGGTAGTTGTAAGTTTCATACTGGGGAGGAGGATCCTGGGTCTAGAACGGGGAAAGAAATGGGGATGGCCACAGAGTAGTCCTGTACCTGTGGTCACACAGGAAGATGGCCCCATAGTCATGACGGTGTCGGATAACCCTCCCAATAGCCTGGTTCACAGCCCTGGATGCTTGTTGCTGGTACCATTCCTGCCCAGAGAGGCACTAGGAAGGAAAGAATTATGGTCATTAGGGTCCTTAGTCCCCAAAGTTCCCTGCTTACCCAGCCCGCCAGTCCTGTGGGAGGGATTTCACCTGGCCTCCAGCCCCACTCCGGCCTTTCATCTCATCCAGGAACTGCATCTTGAGGACAACACGGGAATCCATGCGAGGGGGATATGGGAGGCCTGTGACAATCACACCACGACCATTCATGTCTGAGAAGTCCAGCCCTTCACTGGCCTAGAACAAAGAAATAGGTACTAGTCTCTCCTGTTGGTTTTTACCCAGGCTTGCGGTCTACCGAGGCCCTAACCCTTTCAGCCACCTATCCCAGGTATTGCAGGAAAAGAGAACGTTCCATCCTCAGGTCCTCAGCTGGGCTCATGTCAATTCTGCCATACTCAGACCCTCCTAACTTCGGCCTTGGCTATTAGCACCCAGCACAGCCCCTAGTATGGCTCCCTACTAATTTGTTTGCTAGATATGGGATCCAAGACAGAAGCCTTGTTTCAGACTATGAAAAGAAACAGGTAGGAAGGGACAAGATAACCTGCAGAGACCTCACCTTTCCCCGACACACTGCTAAGAAGGTGGCCCCATTAGACCCAGGGGAGGCAACTTGCTGGTAGTAGGCATCAATGACCTAGATGAAAAGGATGGTCAGTCAGGTTTAGTTCCTGTCCTTCTCAAATGAGAACTAAATTTTACTTTTTGAGACAAAGGATAGTCTCAGCTAAGAGGACACCAGGGTTCTGATAGCATTTTCATAAAACTATTACCAGCAGACCCAGAGCCTATCTAGTGTTTCCAGAAAACATAGGAATCCCCACAGACAGGGTAGCGGCTGGGTCCCAAGGACTTGGACAGGAAGATGTACTGTCATTATCTACATGCCAAACCATGTTAGGGGCATTCTGGTAAGACACTCAAGAACTTGGAAGTAAGCACAAAGTCCAGAACAGGTAGCCTGGAGCCAACCAGAGTCCCTAGGCAGACAGTGGTCAGCTGAAGACTTTGAGAGGTGCTAGAGGTAGGCCCCACCTGACTTCTAGTTTTTCTCACAGACCTCTGAGAAGCTGCCTTTGTTCCTGGGTTCCACAAACAGAGGTTTCAGTGCCTCCACTTTCTTGGCCAAGCCTTGCACCTGTGGGAGAAAAAGCCAGGATGTGAATGGACAGGTAAGGGCTGTGGCCACAGCCCTGTTTACATGCTCTGTCCAACAACCTTGCCCAGACTTTCAGTCACATGGGGTGCTGCTCTCTCTTTCAGGAATATATGTAGGGAAACTCACCTGCCAGAACTCCAGGCTTTTCTCCATGACAGGGTAGGAAGGGAAGAAGACCAGAAGCCCATGGGGCACCACACGAGCAATGTTGCCTGGAAGTGGTCCAGGCAAGGCTTAGAAGACTGCTGAGAGCTCCGTTGGTTCTTAAGAGTACAAACTGAGGAGTTCTAGACCCCTAACCCCCACGGACTAGGGTAGAGGGTCTAGGACCATACCAGTTATGAAACAAGGGTTTCCTAAGGAAGGAACAAAGAAGTATGTGTGGAGTAGTACTTACCCAGAGCCTTCCCCAGGGAAGATAAGCACTCGTCAGAAAACCTGTACAATCAGACAGGCTGCTGTTATAAGAGGCCTGGACCCCAGCAACCCTTAACACTACAGATAGCACAGAAACCAGGACCCTTACCTTTTGTCATAGGCAGAGCTTAGCTGAACACCATCAGGACCTCTGGGGATAACCCCCACCCAGAGCTGATTCTTGTCAATGATGTGTGGATTCTCCAGACAGACTGGGAATGGACTAGGAATGGCCAGAAGAAATAGATAATGGGGTAGATCCAAGGCCTGAGAACCTTCAGGATATTGGACCACAGAAAGCCCTGGAGTCCAGGCAAGCATCCCTATCCCCACCCCCCATATTCCTAGTGTTGTAACCTCCAGCCAGAGGTGACTCATACATACATCTGCATCTCCAGAGCAAAGGAAGAGAGTGGAGCCAGTGTACCACTGGTGAGGATAAGGGTACGGACTCCTTGGTAGACCAGTTCACGCATGCTGTGGCTGGGACTGAAGCACCAATAGCTCAGCACCTTCCCTGCAAAGAGGAACTGGGTATGAGGACAGGACTGGGGTCCACCATCCTCATCTGCTGTACTGAAAGAGCAAACCATCTGCATCCACACAGGCCCAGGTGCACACATCAGGACAAAAGGCCAGGTCTAAGCTGAGGCCTGAGCCCAACCTATAAGCTGGTCCCTCTCAGGGATCCAGAGAACAAGAAAGAGGTTGACTCAGAAGGATACTGGCAAATACAGAGAAGACATCTGACCCCAACAAAGTTCTGTAGAAACCATGACATGTGGCACTACCTAGAGTTTCTCTACCAAAAGCACACGGGGAGGAAGCAGCATCTAAACTTGTGACATGTCAGGCATAACTGCTAAGAAGGGAACCACGTTCATAGACTCTGGTCACATCAGCAGCAGGCAAGGTCAGATTCAGAAGGAAGCACAGTTCCAAGCAATGCCTGACTGACTAGAACCACACACTGCTCATTCCTAGAAATCTTTGGAAGCTCCGGAAATTAAAACACCAGAACAACTTAAAAGTCACTGAAGGCAAAGCCAGGTGCCATCAGAGATGATTTCCATTCCTGGTCAGAACCTGCCCTGCCTGAGGCTCAAAAGCGGCCAATGACCTCAATAAACTCATTTCCTATAAACACCCTCTTGGGAAAACTAACGAGAAACCACTAATTAGCTGAGCACTTATCAACCTCAGAAGGCATCACTATCATGAAGGAGGCTTTTTGCTGGGAAGAAGATTTTTTACTGTAGGGAGGCCCCTGGGGACAGAACCACACTACAGCTCCTGCTGAATCACCCCACCTCTAACCCTTTCTTTTTGGTAGGCCCAAATGACTTAAACCACAGTATCTACATAAGCGCCATAGGACTGCTTCTGCTAAGGCTGCAACCTGTAAGTCATAAAGCAGCCTAAGAGCATAGTGGCACACACTTGAGAGGCAGAAGCAGGGAGATCTCTGTAAGTTCAAGGCCAACCTGGTCTATATAGTGAGTTCCAGGGCAGCCAGAGTTATATAATGAGACCCTGTCTCAGAAAAACAAAACAAAACAAAACAAAACAAAAAACAAGGCAGCCGAAGAAAAAGTAGTCCATAAAGACAGAAAGGTAAGCAGAGAAACTCACAGACAAGGCATTGCTGGAGAATGAGAGGTATGGGAGATGGACAGGGCTATAGCCTTGCTGAGGGTCGCATTTGACATGCAGCCTGAATACCGTCTGAATTAGCGGTTGCCACAAGGCACATCTGTGAAGCCAGCTGCCAAGGCTAAATTCCACATAGGGTAGATGGGGCAGACTGCAGTTAAGATCCCAACACTATAATACCAATATAGAGAGTGTTCAAAGGCCCCTTACCATCTTCACACCAACCCCAGTAGCACTGGCACCACTCTTAAGATACTAAGAAGCAGTTGAACCCTAGAGAGTTTATGAGAGGTAGAAATTCAGACCAAGCTCACTGTGAGCAACAGAGTTGGCCACCTGCTCTTCAGACATGACCCTAGGGCCTGGATCTGAAGGATCTTGCCATGGCACTGGTTAAAAGAAAGATGAGAGCCATACATGAGAGCTATGTAGGTCAAAGTTAACTTGACTTAACCTAAAGAAGCACTGGTGTGACAGTGCACATCTTCAAGCCTAGCACTTAGTAGGCAGAGGCAGAGAGATCTCTGTGAGTTTGAGGCCAGTCTGGTCTACACATCTAATTCTAGTCCAATAAGGGCTACACAGTAAAATCTTGCCAAAAAAGAAAAACAAAAAACCAAACCCACAAAATTAAAAATTAAAAAGTGTGGCAGTACACACCTTTAATCCCAGCACTTGGAAGAGATGGGTAGATCTCTAAATTCAAGGCCAGTTGGCCTACAGAGGGAGTTCTAGGACATCGGGGCTACACAGAGAAACCCTATCTTGAAACAACAACAATAACAACAGCAGCATAATAATAATAATAATAATAATAATAATAATAATAATAATAATAATAAAATAAATAAATAAATAAATAAATAAATAATAGTGTAGCCTAAGTCAGGGAGGGTAGGCCCTGCAGAGCCTTGGTTCTGCCACTGCCCTACTGGGTGACTCTGGGTGGATAACAGTGCTTCCTGTGTCTGGCTTTCTGTGGGCATGAGCGTGCATGACTCCAGATGTGATGTTACTATTGTACAAAGGTTGGGCAGGGTAGAGTTTCCTGCAGTGAAGACATGTACCTTGTTTCCTGGATGTAGTGGTACTCCAGGCATCTGACCGCTGAACAGCTCTCTGGTGGCTGGTTTCAGGGTGTATGTGTACCTGTAAGGACAAACATATATATGTGCCTGCCCAGATCCTAGAGCAACCCTGCCCCACAGGTCTGTGAGACATTTAGACTTGCCCACATCCTGAAAGCTGCTCTTACCTTATAGGAATGTGAGACACCCAGCCCCACCAGAGAACCAGGGCCGCCTTCCGGAGAATCCACGCTGAACACAATCTGAAAGGCACAGCAGCATAGCAAAAGGAAAAGGAGCCTAGGTTGAGAACACAAGCATCTTCATAATGAGAGGAAAACTACTCTTAGCCCAGCATCCAAGAGCCTGAGGCTACTCCATCCTTCTCTGAGTCAGCCCTCTACTGAGACAGCTGCTTGCCATTTGTCTCATCTAGCCAAATATCATACCCAGGCTGAGGGGCAGTAGCTTATTCCTGACGTTCCTTTCTCCAAGTAGTTCGGAAGCTCTCTTAGGTCTCCCCTACTGGGAGCCACCTGCACACGCTAGGGATGCAGCCTATGTGACTAACTCAGGGGCTACACAGGTGTATGTGAATGTGTGTAAGATGAATGCTCACTACCTGTCTGACCGAGGTGAGCAAGGGGGAGGAAAAGAGAGGATTCCAGTCTAAGAGTCACAAACTCTACCTCTGGCTGACCCTTCTCTGGCCTGACAAAGTCTGACTGGCTAGTTGTGTTTCTGTGCACATTCCCACATCCTGACAGAAACTCTTGGCACCTACAGTTATGCAAGAAGCAGCTGTGAGATAAGCAACTCCCCAGTCACCTGTTCTGCTGCTGCTGAGAAACATGCTGGCAAGGATCTAGCTTGCACAATACCAGAAGGGCAGGGGAGGTAAGTACTAAGAGCCTTTGGAGCAGTTGCCAAAGAAATTGCAAACCACTGGGCAAGCAGGTCTGGGTCCCAAAAGTATGGATAAGGAAAATATCTCCTTTATACAGAGAGAGTAGAGAATAGCATTCTGAGGAGGAGAGAGGTTGTCCTGCTCACATGAGCCCTCTAGGTCTGGAAATAATAGTGCCTCCTCTTGTGTCTATAGTTGAGGATGAGCCCAGTGTCCATGTGGTAGAGTAGATTCTTGGAAGGTGTTTCTGATAAAAGGCCCTGCTGGTCAGCAGAAACCAATCTGCTTAGTAGACCAAGGCTTCTTGCACTGGGGACAATGCATGCTCCAGGATATAACAGCCAAATAAATGGCCCAGCTGAGGGTGGTACAGGGGCCTCAGACAATAAGAAGTCACAGACTCAATCAATAGTCATGGATAGACCACCATCCTAGGAAGCAAGATGCCTAGGGATGCCTACCTAATATGCCTCTGGAGAAGTACATGGAGGAGGGAGCCCAGTCTGACATGACAGTGGTGTGACAAAACCTTCTTCATCCCACCAAACATCTGCAGTCTCTCATGGAGTAGAAGGCTGAGACTATTATGTCCCTTATCACAAAACTGGCTGAAAGGAAGCAGGCCTGAGTACATAACTTTCCTATCACATGTACACTTGGCCCGGTGCCCTCATTGTGGCCCAGCTACATCAAAATCAGACTCACAGAAGTCTCAAGCATTCACTGCCTCTCCAGTTAGAGGATTTGCTTTGTGGTTACAAAACCAAGGCACTTTCTGCTAACTAACTATAACCCCCAGTGGTCTGGAGGTATAGCATGGGTAGAAGCAACCAGGTGGCTTCACACAGCACCATACATGAAGAGACTGGTTGTGCCTCAGTTTTTCCAAGGATCAACAGTTGCCATCCAGGAATATTAAAAAAAAGAGGGTCTTACTATGTAGCAATGGCTGACCCAGAACTCACTATGTAGACCAGGCTGAGCTTTAACTCAGAGATCTGCCCACCTCTGCCTCCCAAGTGCTGGTCTTAGAGGCAAGCATCACTATACTTGACTCCCAGCCAGGAATTTTAAGATGTGCTATTAAAACTTAGCAAGGTGGGGATGTACTGGAAGGATGGCCCAGCAGTTAAGAGCACTGACTGTTCTTTCAAGTTCGATTCCCATCACTCGTATGTGGCTTACAATTGCACTTCCAGGGGATCTGACCCTGTCTTCTGGCCCCCACACACACCAGGTATACATGTAGTAAACATACATACATTCAAACAAAAATACCCATTAATATAAAAGAATAATAAAAAAGCAAAAACAAAAAAACCAACGAAACAAAAAACAAACAAACAAACAAACTTAGAAAGGCTAAACAAAGCTGAAGCTGCCCAGAGGTCCCAACACCAGGCTTACCTTTAACTACCTGGTCAGAACTGGCTGGCTCACTAGAGCTGAGGACATAGTTGCACTAAGACATGTGTTCTATACCTTAGGACAACTGTATGTCACACAGACAAGAAGAAGGATGACCCCAAAACAGCACAGTGAGAAGCAGGACAAGACCTGATGAGGTGAAAGTAGTCCACCTTTGTCTTTGACAGTGGCTCCATAGTCATCCCTCCTATCCCTCCCTCCCTCCGCTTCGGACACACAGACCATGGCATTTATAGGACCCATTTGCCTTTCCTTTGAGAAGGTACTCAGGAATCTTGTCTCTAGATTTCTCACAGTCTGAAACTATCTGGAGCTGCTATCAACAAGGAGGCTCTGCCCAGCCCCAAAGGGGACAAGTGAATTCCAAATAGCTCCTGACCTCACTCTTCACAGGATCTTGGTCTTAAAGTACTACTCTGAATGTATCTGGCCATGAAATAGCCCAAAAAAGGCCAGATCTGCCATCTGTTAACTTCCACTGAGGCCAACATTGTATTCAGGTGAAAGAAAGATGCTTAGGGTTTTAGACATGTGATATCCTACCTGGATAATGTCCATGAGCTTCTGTAACCCTGCCGTGTTGGTGAACACACCAGTACCTATGGAGCACACAGCACAAGACATGCTGAATCCCACATTACCAGGAGCCATCACAGCCTCACTTAGCTCTGTCTCGTGTCTGCTGAAGCAACCAGCCTCCCCATAACCAATATCAGGGACAGGATGTGCTAAGGAAGGACAGCTGACCTGTTCTTTCTGGTGTTCAGAGGCAGTCAGATGGGGGAATCTCCCCCAAAGGAGTACAGGCTTCCAAAACAATGATTTAGTCATTTGGTCAATGATACTGGAAAGGGTGGCTGCTATCTATCCTCAGTGCATAGCAGATACCATTGCATGTGACACTGCATACCTCACTCCACTCAGAAGAACAGCCCAAAGGACACTGCCCTTTGGAAACTTGATCTCCTAAACTAAGCAGAACTCAGGTCTAGTAGCAAGGGGAGAAGCCAGAGAGGCCCACATCTCACTAAATCCACAAAGTCTCTGATAGTCCTCCTTAAAAGGGAACTAACTAGGAAATACTATAGTAAGAAACCACATTCAGCAAACCTGAAAAATCATAATGGTTGGCCAAATGTCACTACTGACCCTGTGTCTCAATCAGAAAGAGAAAGCCAGCTGGGCCCAGTGGCCACTCCTGAAATTTTAGCACTCTAGAAAACAGAGGCAAGATGATCAAGATCAAAGCCAGTCTGAATTTACAGCACAAACCTGTCCCAGAAAACCAAGGGCTGGGGATGTGACTCAAATGACAGATCAACCATAAGTGAGATCCTGGGTTTACTCTTCAGTACTACTCAAAATGAATAAACAAACATGAAGGGTAGGCTGGTGGGGGAGCTTTGTTGGCTAGATTCTTGTTCACAAGGAAGCCATGATAGCAACCTGCTGACACTGATGGCCAAGTGCTGACTGCTGGACATGAACAGTAAGTCCTGCCATGATGTTCATCTACATCAAAACCACTAGCCTGTAATGCTCCATGTGGGCAACCCAAGACTCACGTCCTGCCAGGTGCTGGATTATCTGGTCCAGCGATTCCAAAATGCAGTCTTTGGTTTGAAATGTTATTTGGGCTTCAGCAAACAGCTCGAAGATATAGCTGTCAAAGAGAACAGAAGCTTGAGACTTTGAGGAGACAAGGCTGTGGTTTCTGGGAACTACAAGGAGTAGCCTTTGAATTTCCTACACTCAGAAATAATTGCTAAGTACTTCAAGGAGGCCAAAACTGGAGGTGAGAGGCTTCTCCCTCCAGTGGTCTCCTAGCAGGCAGAGGACAGTGGGTTACTGTCATAAGAATCACTACCCACCAAGGAAAAGACAAGTGTGTAGGCAAGGGACCACAATTAGGGGTAGCCTAAGTGCAGGTCCTGTGTCTTTGAAGGCAATGACTCTGGGTAGCAACTCTAGAAGCCTTGGAAAGAAATGGCAAGGGGGCAACAGAAGCCACGGGAAGAGGGAAGGCTTTGACAGGGCCTTGAGATGTAAGTAAAGAGGCCAAACAAGCACAGTAGAACCCAGGTCAGACTGGTATATCTGGCTTATCTGGGAGTAACTGGGAATACCTATAAAGGTTAGAACTCAGGGGAACAAAATGGTTCAGAGAGAAGGCAGGTAGCCCAAGACCCAAGAAAAATGCTTTACCCTCCACAAGCACAGACGAGGTCCTAGCATAGCTACTGACTATATGCCCATAAGAGCTACCCCTCAACCCCAGCTACAGTCCTTCATCGGCCTTCAAACCAGGCTACCTACAATGTTTTTCAGGAAAAAAAAAAGGCAAAACAAACATCATTATCAACAAAAAAAACCCAGATTATGGGACAATTAGAACCTTCTGGGCCTCTACAAGCTCTCAACAGGCCTCAGTGATAGCACTAAAGGTGTAGTTATTTTAACTGGCACTTGCTGTGTCATCAAGAGGCCAGCAAGAGTTGGAGGAAATAGCCAGAGGAGACACTATGGAGTAGTGTGTATTGTTACTCCCAATGTTTTCAATGACTACATAAAAAGCTGGCAATTGGCTTGGAGAGATGGCTTAGTGGTTAAGAGTGCTTGTTCCTTTTCCAGGGGACCTGAGTTTGGTTTTCAGATCCATATTGGGTAGCTCACAACTGTCTAACTCTAGATCCAAGGCATCCAACACCTTCTTCTAAACTAACACACTCTCTCTCTCTCTCTCTCTCTCTCTCTCTCCCTATGTATGTGTGTATATATATATGGAAAATAAGTCTCTTTTTAAATGTTAGTAAATCTTACTAAGCCTTGAAAACTGAAAACAGACCCCACAGCTGGGTGAAGTGCTCAGACAAAACCCCATGAGGACACTATTTATCTCCAATCCCAGATAGAACTTGGGGTAAGGAGGTCAGCACCTATCCCTCACCTTCCAGGTTTGGTGACTCCTCTGTCATTCCCAGGCAGCTGAACAGCATCAATAGCCTCCTCCAGGTGAAGCAGGATCACTGTGAGCCAAGGATATGTCAGGCGCATGCCTCTCACCCAGCCCAAGGAAAGAAAAGACAACACTTACTCTTCAGCTTTGCGATGTCTTCCAGCTCCATGTTGAGACCTGGGTGAGAAAGTATATACATAACTCCACATCTTTTAAGCACTGTCTGTAGCCTCAGGAACCAAGGTTCCCAGTGTGATAGAAAGGGTAGGTGGGGGAGAAATTAGGGACACATTTGAATTGTATACAACAGTATGAGCCCACATTCACATTTAGATATACTCATGAATACATTCACACAACACAGAAGTTCTTCTGCTCCCCAAAGACCTCAAAATAATTAATAACCATCAGCACGTGCCAACATGTGCTCAGACAGAACCTCGTGAGGACAGAGAGTAAAACATTTCTCCTCTGAAGGGAAACCAGGGCTTGCTGGAGGCAGGGTAGAAAGCAGAGTATCACAAGCCCGACAGCAAAACAGCTGTCAGTGATGGCTAGGCCAGGTTAGCAGGACACAGAAACTACCTTCTAGATGACTTTGGAGGGATATTAAGCCTCAGCAGTAAGACTGATGATGTGTTGTTACCAACCACAGATAGCTTAATGCATATATAATGATTAATATTGGTTAGTACCATCAACCTGATAATCTCTAGAATAAGTTAGGAGACAAAAATCTCTGGTCATGTCTGTGAAGGGGTTTCAAGGTTGGGTTGATTGAAAGGGTAAGCAGAGCCATTCCATGGGCTAAACCTCTCAATTGAATAAAAAAGAAAAAGAAAGAAAAAGAAAAAAAGAAAGAAAGAAAAAAGCTGGGTATGGTGGTCCACACCTTGGAGGCAGAGACAGGTGGATTTCTGTGAGTTCTAGGCCAGGATGGTCTCCACAGAGTTCCAGGACATCCAGGGCAGCCTTTCTCTCTCTCTTCCCTCTCGTCTCCTCCCATTTCTTTCTCTTTCCTTCTCCCCTTACCTGTTTCCTGATTATACACTAATTGCTCAAGCCCTTACCATCGCCAAGTCCCAGCTATGATGGATTATACTCTGAGGATGTGAATCAAGATAACCCTTCCTTCCTTAAGCTCCTTTGGTTAGGTATTTTGTTATGACAAGGAGAAAAATAACTAATCACCATTCAGACATGCGATGACAATCAATCACCAACTGAGAATCAACTCAAATTTCCAAATTTGAGATGGGGATGTATGTTAAGCATGATCCGGCTTCTCCAATACAAACAGTGTCACCACAGAGCTGAAGAATCTTTACAACATTGTCTGCTGCAAAATCAAAGGGATGAGAAATGGCTCAACAATTAAGAGCACTGACTGCTCTTCCAAAGTTCCTCAGTTCAATTCCTAGCCACCACATGGTGGCTCACAACCACCTATGATGGGATCTGATTGTGTCTTTTGGTGTATATGAAAACAGAGCACTCATACACATAAGATACATAAATAAAGGGCTGAATGAGATACACAATCACTGATAATTAATAATAAATCTAGGCATCAAGTAGCTGCAATATGACTATAAAAAAGGAAGGAGGAGGTAACCATGAGCCATCAAGAGATGATGAATTACAAGTTAGGTAAGAGACCACTCTTAGAGAATCAGAGTTAGGGCTGTGATGGCAAATCCTCTTTGATTGGTGGCAATTCCCTGAGTGTTCCTTCATCATGTATCTCAAAAACAATGTGTTTTCTTTTGTGTATGTGCTTATGTCTGTGTGCATGTACATGTATATTAGCACCTGTGCACACAGAGGCCAAAGGAAGATGTCAGATGTCTTCCTCCATTGCTCATTAGCATAATTCCCTTAAAACAAGGTCTCTCACTGAACCTGAAACTCAATGTTTTAGCTAGGCTGGCCAGTGAGCTCCCAGGATCCACTTGTCTCTGTATCTATAACACTGTGGTTACAAGCACAAGCAGCCATAGCTTACTCTCTCTCTCTCTGTGTGTGTGTGTGTGTGTGTGTGTGTGTGTGTGTGTGTGTGTGTATGTGTGTATGTGGGGACTTCCTGTACCTGTACTTTGCTTTAAAATTAAATGCAGGGCTGGGTGTGGTTGTGCATCCCTTTAGTCCTAGTACTCAGATGGCAGAGGCAGGCAGATCTTGGAAGCCAGCCTGATCTATATATCAAGTTCCAGGACAGCTAGGACTACACTGAGAGGCTCTGTCTCAAAAAACAAAAAACAACAAACAAAACAAAACAAAACATTAGCTAGGGGGGCTGGAGAGATGGCTCAGTGGTTAAGAGCACTGACTGCTCTTCCAGAGGTCATGAGTTCAAATCCCAGCAACCACATGGTGGCTCACAACCATCCCTAATGAGATCTGATACCCTCTTCTGGAGTATCTGAAGACAGCTACAGTGTACTTACATATAATAAAGAAATAAATTAAAAAAAAAAAAAAAAAAAAAAAGGAAAAAAACAAAAAACAAAAAACAAAACATTAGGTAGGAAAAAACATAGACTCCAGAAAACACTGAAAGAACTAGGGCTGGGGATATAGCTCAATTGGTAGACTGCTTACCCAGTGTGCACAAAGTCCTGGGTTTGACCCCAGCACCAAATAAACCAGGAATGGTGGCCAAAGTTTCTCATCATTTAGAAGGTAAAGGCAGAAGGACCCGAAACTAAGTTCATCCTTTCTTTCCTACATTAAGTTTTTGAGGCCAGCCTGAGCTACATGAAACTCTTGTTTCAAAAAAACGGGAGGAAGAGAAAAAATTGAAAAGCAGTGGAAGTATCAGACGAGCCAGTCCTCCCTGGACTACAGAGTTGTTAGACAGTACTTCCTACAAGGACAACACTCCACCTGAGGCAAGAGGGAAACTTAGAGTCTTGGGAAGCAAACAGAATTTAAGTGCCCTTATTCATGTGGCCTACTGTCTTTTTTTTAGACAGGGTCTATGTAGTCCTGACTGTTTTAGAACTCATTAAACTGGTTGAACAGAAGTATTTCTTTGGTTTATTATTGGTGCCCTATCTGGGATGAACAGACAGAAAGTCACACAACAGGAACCCTGAACCAAGTTTCTCATGACCCAGAGTGCTATCTAGACAAAAGATACTAGGAAGACCAGACACTGCTCTTATACAGAATATACTTCCAAGATGCCTCTAATAGACCAAGTTTACTTTTAAGTTCTTAGCCATAAACTTACTTACCTGAGCTGGACGTGTCTGGAATGAATTCCTGTTGGAGTTCACCCTGCTGAGCCACCCGGGCTTGCTCCTCCAAAACCTGGTTGATAACCTCCAGTCCTGAAGCCACATCACGGGGAGTCAAGTCAAAGGAGGCTGACTCCTCACAAATCTTCTCCTGAGGAACAAAGTAGACCTGTGTTACAGCAGAGTGGGGCAGAATGGGAACCCTAGGAAGCAGAAGTGGAGATGCAGGAAGGACTGAAGAAGTCCCCAGAGCCCCAGCTCCTGGTCTATAAAGTAAAGTCAAAGTTGGTCCAAAGAGATTCACTGCCCAAACCAATATTTTAGATTATTTTGAGTTGCCAAAATTTTGTTATTGAAAAATTTATCAGCAAAAGCAGTAATTTTGGCTTCAAAAATCAAAAGATACCACCAATCAGCTCAATAATCCCCATAGCGACATCTGGCTGGAGCCAAGTAGGAAATAAGGTCCTGCTGTGGGGAGACCTGGCTCTCCATCAATTTCATCGCAGGTTCCACAGCAGCTAAGGATGAGGCTATTCACCCTCTGAGGTCATTCTACATAGCCCTGATTAAGCAAGGGCAACAGACACAGGGGTGGGGGGTGGGGGTGGGGGTGGGGTTAGTTACTGTGATCATGTGCTGGTGAAAAGGGACAAAGGGAGTCAGGGGGCTCCAGGAACCATTCTTGATTCTATTGCTACCAAAGATGAGCAGCTGTCGCCACAGAAGGTTCCTAAAGGTCAAGTCAGGTAGCCTGAAGAGCAAAGACATGCAGGAAAAACAAGAGTATGGTACAAGAGAGAGCAGAGCCAGGTTATCCCTACCAATTGTCTAGAAAGGCACAGGCCCAGTGAGAGGCTCTTCTGTGGACTCTGCACCTAAGGGCACATCTGAAGCCCAACTAGCCAGTCTATGGCCCAGGTGAGGCAACCGATAAGACTATCAGGAGAGCAGCAGCACCTAAGTTTGCTTGGTCCTGAAACCATGCCTCTGGGTCCAATGTAGAGCTTCTCCAGAAACATCAAGAAAGCTGGGAGAGACAGGAAGCACTTAGCATAGAGGCCAAGGGGACTCACCACATTGTGAGCTTCATCAAAGATCACAACTGTTCCCTTCAGGTCAATGCTGTGTGCCTTACGACTCTACAAAGAAGGGAAAATACCATGAGCTGAAGTCATGTGGGGCCAGCCAAGAGTGCAGGCCTGCATATACAGGAAAAAAGGGACCCTGAGGCAGGTGGTGGCACCAAGCATCATTAACAGGTACCACACACCATGGAGGAAAGAGCAAAGGTTCTCATATTCCACTCTGAGAACTGGCTCCTTCTCCAAACTGTGAAAAGCAGACTCCCAGTTACCTGTCCAAGCCTGACCAAAGTTGGATGCTTGTGGCCATCTGTACCAGGGAACTGCGCACAGCACAAAAGAGTATATGTTACAGTCAACAGGTGCCCAAGTAAGCCAGTTAAACGGCTAGGTAGGAAAAGGCACTTGCCTCTAAGATTGATGACTTGAGTTCAATCCCTGAAACCCACAAGGTAGAAGAAGAAAATTGAGCCTACAAGTTAAGGGTACAGCTGTATTTTCTTTGGTCTTATTTTACAACACTAGGTACCAAACCCAGGGCCTTACATGCCACTAAGCTTGAGCTGGCCTTGCTCTTGTGATCTTTCTGCTTCAGTCTCCTGAGTGCTGAGATTACAGGAATGTATTTCCATACCTAGCACCACATGGGTTTTTGTTTTTTTTAAGATTTATTTTTATGTACAAGGGTGTTTTGCCTATGGGTATAATCTGTGGACTATAGTCATGCAGTACCCACAAAGGCCAGAGGAGGGCATCAGATTCTCCTAGAACTGTAGTTAGAGCTTTGTAAAACACTATGTAGGTTCAGGGAAATCAAATTCAGGTTCTCCAGAAGAGCAGCCAGTGAGTACTTAACCACTGAGCCATCTCTCCAGCACCACATCTAGGTTTTGACACATGTATTGTACAAACACTATTCTACTCCCTCATAAAGAATGTAGCCTTGGGTAATGTGTCTGAGACTTACATTTCATTGCTGGCAGATTCTACCAGGACCAGTTTCCTACTCCTGGTAGTTGTCAGTAAACTCCAGTGACTGTAGGCCTAAGTCACTGGACTAAAGACTTGATTTCCCTAGAAGGTAGCCACTAGCACACTATGTTGACAGAGCTACTGCACGATTTGCACACCCACCAGCCGCAGTTGGGACTCCCAATTGCCCCATACCTCATACTTTAATTTCCTTTCACCTTTATTTGCTGCTGCTGCTGCTAATTTACTTTGTGGTGGGTAGAGAATGCTTGTGTGCTACGGTAGAGGCCATAGAACAATGCAAGAGTTCTCACCTTCCATCACACAGGCCTTAGGTATTGAATTCTGATCACCAGTCCTGCTTGGTGATAAGCACCTTTACTGGCTGAACTATCAAGCCAGCCTGCTTCTTTTTTGTGTATGTGTGTGGTGCTGGGATTGACTACAGGGGCTCGAATAAGCTAGACAAGTGCTCTACCACTGAGCTAAGTTCCTAGACCCCTAAGTCTCTTTAATTTCAACCATTTCCATCGGAATGCAGTATTGCTTCCTATCGTTGGGATCTAAATTGACCTTGTGACTAGAGCAGTTAAACACCTTCCCACAGGCAGAAGTGGACATTCTGTTAACTTCAGAAAACTATCTACTGGGGTTTCTCAGTAGTGAGCTGGGCTGTTCAATTCTGAGAGCCTTTGTGTACTGTGGGTTCAGGGCTTCTGAAAGGCTGCAGCACTTCCTCATTTTCTGCAACTTGCTTTTTTCAATTAAAAAAAAGTTTTGAATTTTTTATTGACTTTAAAATGTTTACAGCTGCATATTCTTTTGATAAAACAATTCTGGCATATTAGAATTTTAATATCAATATTAGCAAGGAAATTTGCAATGCATGAATGACTTCATCATTTACTTTTTTCACATAGCATGTTCAATGATAGAAAATAAAGTTTGGCCCTAGTATCTGTGTGTGTGTATGTGTACACATACATATGCATATATCTTGAAAAAGTAAATATACACACTATTCTCAACTAGGATTAATGCTAAAAAAAAATTTTTTTTTTAACTAACAGTGAGAACATCAAGATGTCTTAGAAGGTAAGGCCCAAAACACCCAAGCCTTGAGCTCAATCCCTGAGAGCTACATTATGGAAGGAGAGAACCAAGTATTTCAAGTTGTCCTCTGACTGCCACATATGCACAATGGATCGTACAGACATACATTCATACACAAATAAATTAGTACTTTACAGTTTTCTTTAAACTTAACTGATAAATCCAGATGTGATGGCGCATGCCTTTAATCCCAACACCCAGGAAGCAGAGGCAGGTGGATCTCTGTCAGTTGGAGGCCAGCCTAGCCTACAAAGTGAGTTCCAAGACAGCCATGGCTGTTACACAGAGAAACCTTGTCTTAAAAAAACTAAAAATAAGACCTAATAGTGTTGAAAGGAAAAACTGATGGTAGAGTTTATACTAATCTTCTCCCAGAGTGTGATAGCACATACCTTTAATTCAGGAGACAAAGGCAGACAAATTTCTCTGAGTTCAGGCCAACCAGGGCTACACAGTGAGATCCTGTCTCAAAACAAAATAACAACACCTTGATTTTCCTAATTCTTTTAAAGAGCCTAAGCTTGAAACTTTAAGTCTAACTTGTTTTGTTTTTCAAGATAGTGTATCTTTGTGTAGCCCTGGCTGTCCTGGAACTTGTTCTGTAGACCAGGCCTGCCTCTGCCTCCCTAGTGCTGGGATTAAAGGCATGCAATACCACAGCCCTGCTAAGCCTAACTTCTTAATCTTTCCTTTATGACTAACAATTGAGAATTAGCATGAAATAAGAATCCTCACCCACAAGCCAGGCAGGGCTACACACCTATAATCCCATACTCAGCAGGCAAGCAGAGACAGAAGAATAGTGACTTCAAGACAGAGTAGGATACAGATACTGATCTAAAACTTTTCAGTTCCAGTCTTTGCATTTAGACTTGCAGTGAGAAGGACTAAGGCTCATTTTTCCAAGTGCATTCCAGCACCATAGTTTGAAGAACAGATTAAAAACTACAAATTTTCATCCTCCGCTGGATTCCTTTGATGTGTATGTCAAAACCCTGTGCTACGATAACTCAGTAATACAATGAAGTAGTGGGTAAGTGTCCACTAACCTCAGTGATTTCTAACCTAGTTCTTCAAAACTGTCATGCTGGAGACAGCAAGATGGCTCAGCAGGTAAAGGTACTTGTCTTGTCTTTGCCAGGTCCACTGAAGCCCTCTTTCCGTCCACTCCTGTGATCTCCAACCTCCATCTGCCATTCAGTAGCATCTTCTGCTATCTACTCCAACTCCAGACACTAAAATCCCAGCTCTGTAAGAGATCCCTAAGTAGCACCCCACACTATTTAAGTATTTGATATATATTTACTATAGGGATTAGAAGAAAAAATGACCACCAGGTTACTCCTGATACCAGAAGTTACTGAACTTGTCCACATGGACAGCTACAGGAGCCAAGAATGTTGGTAGAGTATGTGCCCCACACCCACAAAGCCTTGGGTTTTACATCCAACATACATAAAACATATCTACAGGTGCATACCTACAACTGTAACCCTCAGAAAGGTAGAGACGGGAGAATCAAAAGTTCAAGGCCATCTTCAGCTACATAGCAGGTTAGAGATCAACCTGAGATACATTTGACCCTATGTTTAAAATAAAAAAGCCAGTTATTAGACCAGCAAGAAGAATCAGTGGGTAGAGGCACTTGCTATCAAGTCTTAAAAGCCTCAGCTCAGTCTCTGGGACTCATGTGGTAGAAGAAAAAATTAACTCCTCCCAATTATTCTGATTTCCACATACACAGTGTGCATTCTTCATGCATACACACACTAAATAAATATGTAATTTAAAAATTTTAAGAAAAAAACTCTAGCTATGTTAAACGAATAGTACACAAAAACCAGACAAACATCAGGGAGGACAGAAAATGCTCAAGTCTCCTGAGTCACCAGTGCCTCCTGTGATCTGATTTGAAAGGAATTGAGCTGAACTGTCAGGACCAGTGGCAAGCACTGGCTCAGGCCTAACAATCTAGGTTCTTCTCATTCTGGTCAGCCTGCCTATGCCTAGGTTGCTCAGAATAAAGAACTCATAGTTGTGAGCTATTCACAACTATTGGACAGGTTTTCAGCCTAATCAGTGATAGAAAAGAGGCCTCTTGCCCACATTTTCTGAGGACCTAATAAACAAAGGTTCAGGTGGCCCTCCAAAGCCCAGGGACAACCCTGGACATCAGTAGTCATCAGCTTCTCACCTTAGCATCCAACAAGTAATTGTACGGCATAAAGATAATATCAGCTTGCTGCTTCATGTTTCGAGAGAGGTAATATGGGCATACTCTGGAGGTAAAAACAGAAGACCTGTAAGTCCCTTCCCAGGGGTTATCCAAAAGGTACAACCAGTACATGAGTCATTGTGCCCTCTGGTAAAGGAGGAACCTCTCATTCTGAACACAGCCTCAAAGAAACTGGTACCTAGAATAAAGGGGCAGCCCATGTGAGTTTTTCACTATGTGAAGGTATCATCTGTCTTAACACTTGATGGGTGCTGTGCTTGGTGGTGCATACCTTTATTCACAGCACTTATGAGGCAGAAGTAAGCAGATCAGGCCAGCCCGATCTTAAAAATGAGTTCTGGCTCACCTAGGACTACACAGTGAAACCCTGTTTCAAAAAAACAAACAACAACAAAAACCCAACTCCAAAACTTGAGGGGGTCAGGGAAATGTCTCAGGGATATTTTCAGGTCAATTCCTAGAATCCATGTAAAGATGGAAGGAGAGAACCAACTCCATAAAGCTGTCTTCTGACATCCACACCAACCATCCATACATATATACACATAAATAACAGTCTGGAAATGTCACTCAGTTAGTAGAATGTTTGTCTAGCATGTACAAAGCCCTGGGTTCAATCCCCACAACCATATAAACCAGACCTGCAGGTGCATGCACCACCTCAGCACCCAAAAACTGAAAGCAAAAAGATCAGTTCAAGGTCATCAATACAGAAATAGCTCAGTGAGTTAAGTGCTTCCCATCGAAGCATGAAGAACACAAAAGTCCAGGTCCTCAAAAATCTATATAAAGCCAGATACTGTAATCTCAGAGAGGTGGGAGGCAGAGACAGGAGAATTCTTATAAGTTCTCAGACAAGTTAGCCTAGCATTCTCAGTGATAAACAAGAGATTCCATCTTAAGGTAGAAAGCAAGAACCAACACTCAAGGTTGTCCTCGGACTGCCACATATATGCAATGGCACCTGTACATACACATACATACCATACATACACACACAAAAATTTTTTTTAAAAGGGGTGGCGGGATTCTTGGTCATCTTGGCCGCACAGTGAGCACAAAGCCAGCCTGTGTTATATGAAACTCTCCCTGTCTTAAAAAAAAAAAATCCAAAACACCCTCCATAAAAACAAAATCCAGTTGGGTGGTGGTGGCACACATCTTTAATCCTAGCACTTGGAAAGCAGAGGCAGGTGGATCTCTGTGAATTCAAGGTTAGCCTAGTCTACAGTGAATTCCAGGACAGCCAGAGCAGTTACACAAAGGAACCCTGTCTTGAAAAATAAACAAATCTGGGTGGATGGGAAAATACAAGCAGGGGAGGGGGAAGGGATAGGGGGTTCCAAAGGGGATACCTGGAAAGGGGGAAACATTTGAAATATAAACAAAGTATCAAAAAAAAAAAAAAAAGATATAAAAAAAAAAAGAAAAAGAAAAATAAACAAATCCAGTCCCATGCTTGGGCACAGGTTATAAGAAACAAAAAAAAAACATAGAAATACAAGAAAGAAGGAAAGGAAAGGAAAGGAAAGGAAAGGAAAGGAAAGGAAAGGAAAGGAAAGGAAAGGAAAGGAAGGAAGGAAGGGGGAAGGGGGGAAGGAAGGGGGAGGGAGGGAGGAAGAAAAGGAATAGGTAGGTAGCTTGCTTTCTCCTTGGTATAACCAAGTCTCAAGTTTCAATTTGTCATTCTTTTTTGCAGTACTGGGAATGGAACCCACGGCCCCACACAAATCAGGCAAGAACTACATACAGCCTTAGCTGTTCAAGTTTTCCTCATCACCACTTCAGTCTACAAAGTTCTAAGGCATAGATGTATGTGGGAGGTGGAGGCAAAGAGGGTTACAAGATCATGGTCATTCTCAGTTACACAGCAAATCTTCAAGTCAGCCTGGGCTACATGAGACTCTGTCTTGACTAAAAGAAAACAAATAAAAACCTATAGATTTACTATCCTCAGAAGGGAGTTAAGCTTCACATACACATAAGGAAAGTCACCCATGGTATACTAAGCCAGAGAGCATTTGGAGAATAAGCACAAACAAAACCGAGCATCTGCATGCAGACACTTCACAGTAGTCACCCCGGGGAGAAGTGAAGGACAGGGAACAGCTGATTTCATAGTTTTCACCTTATATTCCTCAGAATTGCTCAAAGTTTTTCACATTGTTAGTTTCATAAAAAGAAAAGTAAATGTATTGTCCTTCCCATATGATGAGAATCTATCAAGGAAGGACAAAACAGCCATGGCCTCACTGGGAGAAGGCCTCACTGGGAGAAGGCCTCACTTGTGTTTGCTTCCGTTCTTGACAAGGTCCTCAATATCCAGGATGGGGGTAGCCAGCTCTTGCTCCAGACTTTTCTCTGCAGGTAAGATACAGAGTAAGCACAGATACTCAGGGTCCATCTGATTATCCAAAGGCCCCAAGAGATACCCAAGACAGAAGAGCTCCTATGAAGCAAGCAACGTGGCATTCTACTCCCTTTGGACTTACCAGAGAGAATCCTTACCAAGTGGACCAGGTCCCCAGGAGAGACCACAATCTGAAGTGATCTCAAGGGAGCCCTGCTCTACATGTGAGAGACAGGTACTAGTGGAAAGTGCCAATATTTCTCAGGGTCCCAAGCAGCCTGTCTACTCCTGGACATCTCAAAGCAGGACAAGAAAAGCCACAACACCCAGCCTCGGGAGGTAGAATAGAACAGAACAGCCCAGATTCACAGCTTTTCATCATGGTCCACAGAGTATAAAGAGTAGTACCACTTGCCCTAGCTTTCTACCAATCAATGGACCCAGATTGGCACCAAAAGGAAAGCTGGTACCTCAAAAGCCACAGCAGGGCACAAAGGCAGAGCCTACCCAGTTCAACTTGTATTTTATTCCTTTCTTTACAACAGAAGCTCAGGAATAGGCACTACCTGTGCTAGCTACAAAGCCGAAGGCAGACAGGCCCTTAAGGACTACCCCGCCACAGCACAGCCCCCACCCTTGAACTACTGGAATGCCTTAAGAAGTGACTGCCAGCTACATATGAAACTCCAAAAGGTTCACTCAGCTCCTAGTTCTACTCCCACTGTGGCTGTTTTATGCCCAAACCAGGTATCAGGCTCCCTCTCTGGAGGCAGGACTAAGGCCCAATTCTTAGCTGCAGAGGCTAGAAACACACACACACACACACACACACACACACACACACACACACACACACACACACATACATACACACAGTGGTGACCTCTCCAAGAATGTCCCCAGGAATAGCAGGGCTAGTAGAAAAGGAAGATCATATCCCTCAGCAGTACCATACAACAGACCAGCTATTTAGTTCACACAGTAGCAGAAACCCAGTTTAATGCCTAGGTAGAGATGGCTTGCCATCTACCTCCCAGGTCCTTCTGGGATGCAGTCAGGCAGCACTTCAGCTCTTCCCTTCTGTTCTCACCAACAATACAAGCCTTGCATGCTGGTCTTATGTCAACTTGACATAAGCTAGAGTAATCTGGAAGAAGAAACCTCAACTGAGAAAATGCCTCCACTAGACTGGCCTGAGGACAAGCCTCTGATGCATTTTCTCCATTAACGCCTGATGTGGGGGAAGCTCAGAGCCCAGCTCACTGTGGGTGGTTTCACCCCTAGGCTGCTGATTCCCAATTATTACAAGTAAGGAGGCTGAGCAAGCCACAGGAAGCAAACACCCTCCACAGTCTCTGCTTCAGTTCGAGCTCCCAGGATCCTGCCTTGAGTTCCTACCCTCACTTCCCTGGATGATGGACTACAAAATGTAAGACAAAATGAACCCTAAGATAACTTCTTCTTGAACCCCATGGGCTGCATTCCATTCCAAAGACAAGCAGGACTGGTCTAAAGAGACATAATCTCAGTGCCTACCAGAACAGAGAATCAGGTTCATAGATAAACAACTATCCAAAGGCCAAGCAGCGAGATAACCAAAGCCAAATGTGGAAGGAGCTGGTCTGTAGCTCATAAAACTAAGCCCAGAAGCCTAAGAAGGAGATTAAAAAGAGGTCAAAGCTGTTAAGCCAGGTAGAATGGCTCATTTCTGTCACACAGAACTGAGGGCCCTAAAGGAGTTTATAGCACAGGGCCAATTGCTGTGGCCCCAAAGATCCCTCATCCCTCAGGACTTATAAAAGGAAAGGACAATGCAGGTGAGGGCTGGAACAGAACATCAAACTTATAGACATCAACGTGCTGAGCCATACAGTGTGGAAAACTGGCTAGGGTTGGTCTCACTGGATCTCTACCAGCACCCTCTGGCATAATGCAAAGGAACACCTACACTCACTTTCTTTGCCAGGACTATGAATGGAGGTGGCAAGGATGGAGAAGACACGCCGGGCGGTGGTGGCACATGCCTTTAATCCCAGCACTTGGGAGGCAGAGGCAGGTGGATTTCTGAGTTTGAGGCCAGCCTGGTCTACAGAGTGAGTTCCAGGACAGCCAGGGCTACACAGAGAAACCGTGTCTCGAAAAACCAAAAAACAAAACAAAACAGAAATGAACAAAGTAAGAAGAAAGAGTACCTTCAAGGGCGAAAGATATGGGTCAGTTGGTCCTAATATACGAAAAAACTGTGGATTAATCCCTAGCATTGCATAAGCCAGGGGTGGTAACACATGCCAATAAATCCAGTACTTGGAAGGTTGAAACAGAAAGACCAGAAGTTCAAGTTTAATCCCGGCTACAAAGCAAGTTCAAGGTCAGACTTTTTGAGATGCTGTCAAAATAGAAAAAGAGATGAACTGTTAAGCTGATTCAAAGGTTAAGAGAATTTGTGATACCAGTTTAGATCCCAGTACCCACATCAGTCAGCTCACAACCACCTGTAACTCCTGCTCCAGAGGATACACTGATCAAATATGGCTTCTGTAGATACCCATAGCCATGTGTGCACTTGACAAACAGACATAAGCACCCTTTAAAAAAGAGGATAGGGATAGGGGTTGGATAGATGGCTTAGCAGTTAAAAGAACTGGCTGTTACTCCAGAGGTTCTGGGTTTGGTTTCCAGTACCTACATGGTGGCTTACAACTGTTGGTAACTCCACTTCCAGGAAACGCAATGCTTTCTTCTGGCCTCTGCAGACACCAGGCATACAAATGAACACAACATACATGAAAGCAAAACATCATATACATGAAAGAAAGAGAGAAACAGAGAGAGAAAGAGACAAAGAGAGAAAGAAAGAAAAAGAAAGGAAGGAAGGAAGGAAGGAAGGAAGGAAGGAAGGAAGGAAGGAAAGAAGGAAGGAAGGAAAGAAGGAAGGAAGAGAACACCTTCCAGGCAACCCAACACACAGAAGAACACACTTAGGGTAATAAGTAGTCTCCACCAGAAGACAGGAGCAGTGGCCACAGGCCAGAATACTGTCCCTAACCAGGCCACTGCAAAAAAGCTTGGTGTTGTCTGTATATATCTTCCTATTTTCCACAGACACAATACTTGGGTTTGAGGACTCCCAGAAGAGGAGGAGTTATGGGGCAGTGAACTGTGCCAACAGACAGAAGAACTAGTAAGATAGTAGCAAAATTCAGAACCCCAATAAAACTCGTTAATTGAGAATGGCAGGAGTTCAAACTTGCTCCCAACCTCCCATAAGCGGCTTGTCAGCAGCTGGCAACCCAGTGGTAAGGTAGAAACGCCGCAACCTAGTGCCCCTGTGTTTTGCCTCCCCAAGTGCGGCTTACTGACAGAAATGCAGACCCAAACTAGAAAGCTAACAAGGACAGAAAATGACAACTCTAATCATGGGGTTTCCAAACTGGTCACCAGGCCCAGACTCACAGTACCCGTATCAGAGAGACCTGAGGACTGGTGCAGGAACACATCTACGTCTAAGGCTTAGAAAATCACACACTGAGACAACTAAGAGTTATCAGTGACATCAGACCAAAAAATAAAGCAAGCAAGAAGAAACATAGCTGAGCCATGTCATATCATATTCTTCCAGCAGCTGAGAACAAAGATGCTGGGTGATGAGAGACCCCCTCCCCTGGGTTTAGGCTTCTGGCCTGACCAACAACAGATGCAAAAGCCTCCCATCTAGGTCCCTGGGCAATAAGCAAAGATGTCAACTCTTGGGCCATCAAAACCTTACAAGTGCTCAGGGCCACATCACCTGAATCCTCCTACTTTATATAGGAATCTGTCTTAACCCTAGGGTAGAAAACGAACTCTAGTCTGAAAGAGGCTGAAGCCCCAGCCATTCAGCCAGTTATGCGAATGTATGACCTGAGGTTACAGAAAACAGTGAAGGACACATCACAAGAAGCTTTGCTTGTCATAACTCAGCAAATGATAAAGAGGGATACAACAAACTCAGAGGAAGACAGGTGTGTTCAACTCCCAGCTGCAAGTAATGACACCTGTATTCAAGTTCTTAAGGAGACTTGTCAAAGGCCACTTCTGTCAGGAATAGACCAGGCTGCCAATGGGAAAGTAGGTACTCAATATGAATCCTGTTTGAACAGGTCACCTGTTCAATGTGAGAGCCATTCCTGAGTGCTAGTCTCCATATAATACCAGTGCAGGAAACCCCTCACCATCCAAAGACGCCACCCAAATATACAGGCACACTCTGACCCACGGGGTAAAGCAGATAGGTTATGGGGACACTAAACTCTAGAAGACTGCACAAGCCTCACCCAAACTGCATAACAGCCAGCAGGAACAGCTTGAAGAAGTTGGTCTTACCTTCCAAATTGTTGTAGAAATGACAGGAGTGACTCGCCACCTTCTTACGGCACAAACTGATCTATAAGATGAAATGCAGAGAGTGCTTACTGGGAATGGCTAAGAAATGGGCCACCCTCAGCCCCAAGGTCCCACCAACGACTTCCCCACATTTATCTTCCCTGGATTCTCTAAGCCTTAGCAGAGCCCAGCAGGGAGCACTGCATCCAGGATTAGCATCCTCAGGAAACAATTCAGGACTCTAAGATCCAACCAGTAGAACCATGGAGGTTAAGTGCCCAAAAGCCCACCTGCATGTGGTTACTCTCCTGCTTCTTCACTTCAGGATGGATACACAGCTGCTCCCGGGAGCCCAGCACACATACCCTGGGCCTGACAAAAGAAAGAATGGAAGATGTCAAGGAGGAGCTGCCTCAGAACATGCAGATTACAGTGTGACCTAGCAGCAGGAGCTACCTGGAAACAAATGGGAGCACACAGAAAACTTAGGGAACAAGGGAGATAAGAAGGCTAGAATGTGGTAGGTAAGACAAGAAAACCTGGACAGAGCAACCTACTGTCCAAGTTCTTCCACGTGGGAGCCCTAGCGAGAGATCAAGACTCAGCTGGATTTTGACTAAAGGTAGATTCTCCTTCCATCACGAGCAAAGCTGTCTTGAGGAGCCAGAGCTGACTCTAACCACAGGCAGCATGACAGCTCTGCAAGAAGCCCAGGGTTCAAGGACAGTCATAACCTCAAGTTCAAAGCTGCTTTCTCATAGTAATGGATATCAAAACCAACCAGTCTTCACCTCCCACATACTACACACACACATTCAGCTGGCTGTAGTACAGCTCCAAACCTAGGTCCTTACCCAGATACTCGTCAAGGTGTGAATAAGCTGACATACCGGTAGGAAGTATTCCGAAGCTCACTGATGACCTGAGTTAGTTGTGAATGAGTTCTAGAAGCATAGATGATCTTTGGGATATCTGTGTAGCAATCTGCACAAGCATAAGTTAAGGGAACAGCTGTGAGGCACATCCTCATGTGTGTTTATACATGCAGCACTGAGATGTCTACTGCCCTGTAGACATCTACAAACTTGATACTTGATACTGTCGGTTGCTGTGGTATCCTCATTCTAGGGAAAAAAAGCTCTGACCCCAGGTATATAACCCAAAATGGTGAGGAATATAGATGATACAAAATTCTGCTCCAGGAACAGAGGAAGCTCGGATGAACTGGTCTTGTCACAGGCTCTCTCCCTTCTCTCCCATCCCCACAAGAGACCAGGGGAGGGGAAGGAGAGAGGAGTCACCTATTGAGTCTCCGCTGGCGACAGCAGCACTTCTCCAGGATGACAAGGTCCGACTAGCAAAGAGTTCCCCTTGAACTCTCTCAGCAATCTTTAGGGAAGAAACGGCATCTCGGAGATGTTCCCGCCAGGCCAATGTGGAGCAGAGGAGGCACAGCGTCTTCCCAGTACCTGTGGGGCTCTCCAGGATGCCATTCACTTTCTAAATGGAGTCAGCAACAAGAAAAGGAAAGGGGGGGGGGGGTATGGGTGTGGAGAAACGGAGAAAAGTCAGATGGCTCTGAGATGCACAGCCCAAACCCAGAGGACACAAATTAGTTCATGACACTTTCCACTTTTCCCCTAAAAGCTGTAAGTTAAGCTGTCCTCATTAGCCAAGTATAGTGGTACACACCTTTAATCCCAGTACTCAGGAGGCAGAAACAAGCAGATCTCTGAGTTTGAGGCCAGGCTGGTCTACATAGTAAGTTGTAGAACAGCCAGGGCTAAGTAAAGAGACCATCTCAGAAAACAAGCAAAGACTGCCCTCATTAGCAAATTAACTTCAGAGCATTATTCCAAATCTGACAGAATATTTCAGCCTAATATAGTCAGATAATTAATTAGTCAGATAATATAATTAGGTGCCAAGTCTCAAAACAGGAAACTGTTCTACAATCCTGGATATAGGCATTCACCATATTTAAACAGAATTTTACGTCCTCTATCCCAGATATCAGATGGAAGCCTGAACAAGACATTTGAGGAAAATGTGATTTAAATACAAGATTCAACAGAAAGCTATATGCTCCACACCCCTAAGATTTAAAGACTTTTTTCAAGGCTCAAATACAAAAGTCAGCCAGTGATACATGCCTTTAACCCTAGCATGCTGACGGCAGAGACAGACAGATCTCTGTGAGTTGAGGTTTATCCAGGTCGCCTAGGCTAAAAGTTAGATCCTGTCTCAAAAATAAAATAAATCAAAGTTTCATTTTAAAACGTTCCAAAACATTTTCCCCAAATGGTGAAAGCTGAGTATTCCTGCTGCTCTGCATAGAAATGTGCCCCCAGAGCCCAAATGATACCCATTCCTTATTCAATATATTCAACACAAACACCATCTACTCAGAAAGGACAGCAATACGTTCTCAAAGCTATCCCTCTCTAGAATTATCTCATTTGTTCACTTGTTAGAGTCTCCAACCAAAGAATGCAGACATGCAGACAGACCCTGTTTGGAATGGATGGGGGTCGAGCTGCAGTAGGGGTTTGCTGAAGGTACACTCTCATTGTCCCCTCCCTAGATTAATGTCTTGGGCTTTGTGGGTTTACCTTCTGGAGACATTCTAGCACCTTGGTCATATATTCCTGTTGGCATGGGTAGGGTTGGAAAGGGAAATCCACTGTCACACCATTCAGAACTATCCTGGCCATATCAGCCTATATTGAGGAAGACACGGTGGTAGGCCAAGATGCAGGCTGTTTGGGTCTGTCAGACAAACCCCTCTGAACATCTCAGTGTTTCAGCCACTCCAGGTAAGTGCTGGCAGCATGTGGCACCAGGTTTCTCTCTGCAGAAATTCCCTACAACATAGACAAGAAGAAATCAGCCTTTGTAGCCACAGACCATTACACCAATCATTTTAGGAAGCTGTTCCTATTGGGTCAGAAAAATCTGTTATTTCCCTATCAAAAGGAGCTTGGAGTCAGTCATGGTGGCACATGCCTTTAATCCCAGCACTCAGGAGGCAGATGCAGGGGTATCTCTTAAGTTCGAAGCCAGCGTGTCCAGTGAGTTTCAGGACAACCAGGGCTAGTATAGACCCTGTCTATAAATAAATAAATAAATAAATAAATAAATAAATAAATAAATAAATAAATAAATAAATAAATAAATAAATAAATAAAAAGCTTAAAGATGTAAAGATGATCTCCTGACCCACACAATTCTATCCTAGACTGAAAAACAAAGCAAAACAAAACAAAACAAAAAAATCTAGTTATCAAAACAAGGTGTCTGAACAAGCACAATGTCAGCACTCTACCTGTAACTCTTCAAAAAGTCTGTGACTAAGAACCTGGGACATCCCCTGTGGCCTGGACCCGAACACAGAAGCGTGGAATGCCTCCAGCCTTTGATGCTCTTAAGGTCGGGGCTCATGCACCCTTCGGTCCAGGTGGGCACCAAATGCAAATAAAGTAGTGAAACAGTTGGGACGTGGTGTTCATGCCTTTTGAGTTAGAGACCAGCCTGGTCTGCAGAGCGAGTTCCAGGACAGCAAGGACTACACAGAGACACTCTGTCTCGAAAAACCAAAACCAACCAAACAAAAACCAACAAAAGGTAGCAAAACAGAATCACGATATGTATATCTGTGCAGCCCTCCGCAAGTCACTAAACTTCTCCAGACCTCCATGTCCACTGACAGGACAAAGTTTATCCGCTGCCTTGGAGATAGCCCAGGGAAGCGCCTCTAGATCTACTGGGAGCAAGAGCCCCCGGTCCCAGAATGCATCACGGCTGCTTCAGAACTGGCAAGAGCGTGGTCTACGGCCTCCATCCACTAAGATAAAACTCCCAATGGCAGAGCCTGCGTGACTCCCAGCTCACTTGTCTCAGTGGGGGTGCCTTTCAGAATCCGGGATCAAACAACTGTAAAGACGCCGACCCCGCGCGCTTCGTAGTCTGCAAATTGGAACTTCCCGGGCAGATCCGTGTGGCCACGCCTAAACGCCACACTTCCGGTTCCTCCCTTCCGGTCCGCTACTTTGCATCCGGGCGGAAACCGGTTCCCTAATTTCTGCGTCAGCAGGTTCCTCCCGTCTCTGGACGCCAGCGTGTGGGTTTCTCGCAGTAGACCTGGCTTCATCTCTCTATTCTATCCAGAACACTTAAAATTGTCTCGCTTGTCTCCCACGCTTTTTGTTTGTTTGTTTGTTTTGAAACAGGATTTCTCTGTGTAGCCTTGGCTGCTCTAGAGCTCATTCTGTAGATCAGAAAGCCTGCCTCTTCCTACCAAGTGCTGGGATGAAAGGTGCGCACCGCCCGGCCACTCATCTCCCACTTTAGCATTGTGAGCTCCATCTTCTGGAGTCTACTAGCTCATTTGGCCAGGCCACCTACGTAGTCCGCACAACTGCACAAATCTTAAGCTTTCTTGTGGTTACTGACCTCACCTCACAAAAGGCATCTTTTTACAGCTGGTGTATGAGCCTATCACTTTTATATAAAAATCCACAAATGGCTGCATCTTGCCTAGACCCCCGATTAAGATTTCTCGCTGCCTCCTCTCTAGCTTACCCAGGGTCCAACTTATTTTCCAATCAGTGTCCCCTAGCTGTCAGGTGAGGTCCTCTAAATTTCTAGCACCTAGCACTAGTTGACAGTCAGTAAGGAGATCCAGGGAAGAAAGAGTTGCAAAGTCCTTCAGGCCAGTCCTGACATCAGAGGTGTTTGTTTGTTTCAGGCAATCCCAATAGGCATCAGAAAGAAATTGATATTTCAGTGGCTGGCTGTCCCATACTAGTAGATACTTGTTTCAGAGTTTCTCTTTAATACCCAGGCAGTTTCCCACAGATATGCCCATACTCATGCATGTGAGATCACATTTACAGAACACCCTGAAACATCTATAGATTTCTTTCAGACTCGCATCTCTAATTAGGGAGCTGAAGATGAGGGAGGCCACACACACTGGGATGAGCACCAAGTCCAGGCAAAACTTCCAGGGCTACTAGTGAAGCTGAGAGTTGAGCTGATTCATTTGCTGCCTGGGTTCATATCAAGACAAGTCTAAGCCGGGCAGTGGTGGTGAATGCTTTTAATCTCAGGACTTGGGAGGCAGAGGCAGACGGATTTCTGAGTTCCAGGCCAGCCTGGTCTACAGAGTGAGTTCCAGGACAGTCAGGGCAATACAGAGAAACTCTGTCTCAAAAGAAAAAAAAAAGAAAAAGGAAAAAAAAAGACAAGTCTAGGTCCACAGCACATAGATAGTTGCTTTGAGGCAGCGTGCACAGCTTCCAACCAATGAAACCATACTGGAAGGAATGAATATATCCTAAAGAGATGCGTATGATCTTCCCTTTGACTATTAGACCATTTAAACAATGGACAAGCAAGCTAGTAAGCAGTATTCCTCCATGGCCTCTGCATCAGCACCTGCTCCTTGACCTGCTTGAGTTCCAGTCCTGACTTCCTTTCGTGATGAACAGCAACATGGAAGTGTAAGCTGAATAAACCCTTTCCTTCCCAACTTGCATCGTAGTTATGATGTTTGTGCAGGAATAAAAACCCTGACTAAGACAAATTGGTACCAGCAAAGTGGAGTATTCCTGTGACATACTGACCATGTTTTGGGGAGGACTGAGAAAGGACTTTGGAACTTTGAGCTAAAGAGCCATTGGGATGTTAAGAACTCTATGGGGTGTTCTGTAGGAGCTTGGAAGATAATGTTGAGAACAGTGCAGAAGATGGAGGCCTGGCTTGTGAAATTTCAGAGGGAAGATGAAAGACTTTTATCAGGTCCATTGCTAGTCTGATTTAAGATTCTGTGGTTAGCCAAGGGGTCAATTGTACCGGCTAGTTTTGTGTGTCAACTTGACACAAGCTGAAGTTATCACAGAGAAAGGAGTTTCAGTTGAGAAAATGCCTCCATGAGATTAGCCATAAGGTATTTTCTCAATTAGTGATCAAGGGGGGAAGGCCCCTTGTGAGTGGTACCATCTGTGAGCTGGTAGTCTTGGGTTCTATAAGAAAGCAGGCTGAAGCTGGGCAGTGGTGGCACATGCCTTTAATCCCAGCACTTGGGAGGCAGAGGCAGGTGGATTTCTGAGTTCGAGGCCAGCCTGGTCTACAGAGTGAGTTCCA
>CM052701.1:551044-596832 GCA_028551405.1 Uromys caudimaculatus
AAAAAGAAAGAAAGAAAGAAAGAAAGAAAGAAAGAAAGAAAGAAAGAAAGAAAGAAAGCAGGCTGAGCAAGCCAGGAGAGGCAAGCAAGCCAGTAAGCAGCATTCCTCCATGACCTCTGCATCAGCTCCTGCTTCCTGACCTGCTTGAGTTCCAGTCCTGACTTCCTTTTGTGATGAACAGCAGCATGGAAGTGTAAGCTCAATAAACCCTTTCCTCCCCAACTTGCATCTTGGTCATGATGTTTGTGCAGGAATAGAAACCCTGACTAAGACAGACACCCCCCCCCCCCGAAATTGGAATTCCACAGGAAAGGAAGGAAAAGAGTGAAGGGGTACCAGACAGAGAAGGGACTCGTCTCAGGGAAGGAGATTTTATGCAGTTATGAAAACTTGTCAGACCACTCTGCCAGAGAGACTGAAGCTAGAGATGATGACTAGGACCCAAGATTGCTTTGTAATGCATACTTCTTGTTCTCTAATTAAACCTAAACCAGGGCTGGAGAGATGGCTCAGTGGTTAAGAACACTAACTGCTCTTCCAGAGGTCCTGAGTTCAATTCCCAGCAACCACATGGTAGCTCACAACCATCTGTAATGGGTTCCGATGCACTCTTCATGTGTGTAACTGAAGACAGCTGCAATGTATTCATATAAATAAAAATAAAAATAAAAACCTAAACCATATGTCAGAGTCCTAAAGATCACTTGGGAGATAATTGGACTTTACTGTCCCTCTGCACATGTTGCCACATTGAAAAAAATCCTTTTCTATTTTCACTATTACATTGTCTACTTAACTGATCTATTTAGAACAAATTTCCAAGCACAGCTTGTTGGAACTGCCAAAACACATACTTTGATTCTTAACAACTCTAATGACAATACAAGTGAAATCTATTCTCCTGAATCTATTCTGAGAGATGAGGGTGTGGGTAAGCTGCAGAAGGGCATAGAAAGACTTACTCAGGATGCAAAAGAATCTAAACCAAGTCAACAAACTTGGAATCAGTGTCTGCTCTGGCAGACTCCAAGGGATTCTCTGTGGATAAAACACTATCTCAATCACAGGATAGATGTGAACCAACCACATTCAAGATTGTGATACATATAAAGAAGAGAAATAATATTAAAGGGCTCCCTTGACTAGAGGCCAGAAAAGGCTTCCATGAAGACTGTTCTGGAAATAGTATAAGAAAAGCTGTGTTGCTAGCTATAGGACTTGGACATAACAAAACTTCCGGAGAGTACGGAACTCAAACAGGCTAACAAGAACAGAGTAAAGAGACATTGATCTAAGGACTCCCACTATGTTCAGGGGTATATTAATGCCTACCTTGAGGTCTGGGAGATTGGGAATGAGTGGATCCTCCTGTATCTGTCTCTAGGTGCCTCTTCATTGCCAGCAGCTACCAATACCAGGACTCTGGTACACCTTTCCTGTCCTCTTCTCTCTGATGTTTGCCAAGCCTCAGAACATAACAAGTGTTTACAGGTACTTGTTGTTGAATGACTGAGTATCCTTCTGAGCTGCAGAACTTCTCCTGGACAGTCCAGAGTGAATTCAGATTAGTAAAGAGTTCCAACCTGTAATCTCTTAGTCCATAAATAGCATCCCCAAAGCAGCTGTTCATGAACTTTCTTTAGTTGACTTTGGTGAGAACTCAAAATCTGCTCCCAAACATGGCACCATACTAAGGAAAGCATTTAATTTGCCAACTGTGCATTTGTTCTTACTGTGAGCCTAGCACTGTGCTAGGGACAAACAACACAGCTGATCTGTGGAGTTCAGACAAGGACAGAAGTTTATGAGACAGTATGCCCAAGGTGAGATTATAGCAGTACAGTCCTATGAACCTATCTGGGTGTGGTTTTCCATCTGCAAGAGAAGACTGCAAGGTTGAGAAGGTTACTTCTCTTCTATTGATCTCAGCAACTGAGTTTAGCCTCTGGAGCAGAGTCCACCTAAAGCATACTACAATACCCAGATGCAGGTACAATAACTTACCTAGAGGATTGGCTGCTTCCAAAGGGGTCAACACCATTATTAGGAGTAGATTTGTGTGCTTCTCCCTTCTTCCGGCTCCCTCCCAGACCAGAATTCCAATGAATAGTGTACACACAGAACTGTGTTTTCTCCATGTGAATGGGCTTGGTATTTCTACATAAAAAAGTACAAGTAAGCATTTCAAGACAATATCTAGTACACTTTCCTCCATCTCTTGGAGTCTGCATCATGGCTTCATCTTACACTCAAAATGTAGAAACTCAGAGAGGTCAGAAACTTCCCTTCCAATAGAGAATGTCAAGTGGAGAATGTCAGAGCTGGTGCTAGAACTTGCCTCTAGCTCACACCAAAACCCTGTTCTAGGCTTCATGTGTTAGCTCCCGACTTCTATCTGGAGGCTCTGAAGGCAAACCTATATCCAGGGTATTCATGTTGGCAGAATTTGCTTCCAGTGCTGGTAGCTTTAAGGTCGTGCTGACTGCAGGATGGAAACAGCTTTTATATCTTTGCCACTTGACTCCATAGCGAGAAATGTCTATCCTGATTTGAAAGTGCTTCTGTTAGGGTTGGAGAAATAGCTCAGTGGTCAAGAGCACTTGTTGCTATTGAAGAGGACCAGAGTTCAGTTCCTAGCATCTACACTGGGCAGAATACAACCACCTTTAACTATAACTTCAAGTGATTTGATGTCCCTTTTGGCCTCCATAGGCACCGCATGCGCGCGCATATACACACACACACACACACACACACACACACACACACACACACACACACACACCCATACACACACAGGAGGGACAGAAGGAGGAGGAGAGAAAATAAAACAAATCTTTAGGAAAAGGTGTGGTCTTATTTATTCAACCCTACTGGATACTTTGTTTCAAAGCCTTTTAACCCATACAATGCAATCTAATCCCAACTGTCAGATACATAGGCCCAGGCTCAGGTATATATACCAGGTGCAAGGTTGTGTGCAACACTAATAGGCTGGCTCCATGTACACTTGATCCTTAGGTTTGCCCCTGACTTTTGCCTTTCTGGGCTGCCTCATCTCCCTTAAAGTCTTGGAGGATTTTCAGAATTTTACTTCTAGCCTTATGAGTTAAATGTTTGTGAAACAAGCCCTTCTTCTCTTGGTTTTAGAGACTCCATCTCAAAAGTAGATGAGATAGCCTGTTGGGTATCAGGCTGTCTTGTCAGGCAAGGCAAATCAGGTGCTCCCTACTTGCCCTAGCAAGCTTTAATGTCACCTTAACACAGCCTAGAGTCGCATGAGAAAGGAATTTCAATTGAGGGATTGCCTGGATCAAAATTTACCTGTGCCAGTGTCTTTGTAGGACTGTCTTGGTTGTTAATCACTGGGCAGTACCACCCCTAGGCAGCTTGTCCTAAACCATGTAAGAAAGCCAGCGAAACATAAGCCTGTTTGTGAGCCAGAGAGCAGCATTTCTCCATGGTTCCTGCTGCATTTCCTTAAAAGTGACTAGGTTTCTCCATCAGAGGTAATGCTTTATAGAATAGCAAGCAGACCTGATTTCAAGTTCCTGCCTTGATTTCCCTCAATGATGGGCTGTAACCTGTAAGATGAAATAAATCCCTCTCTCCTTGTTGCATTGGTGGAGCTTATTTTTTGCCTCGGGGTTTCACTATGTAGCCTTGGCTGGCCTGGAACTCACAACGATCCTCTTGCCTCTGCCTCTCAAATACTGGATGTAAAGGCATATACTACCATACCCAGCCCTTGACCAAAACATTTTATCACTCTTGGAATGAAACTAGAACACAAATGCTTGTATACACTCAGCTCTAGCAAATCTCTCTTCCATCTTCTGGAGTCCGACACTATGGCTCCATCTTACACCAAAGGAGCAAAGGCCCAGTGAGGTTAGGAACTCTTTCTCCATCAGGTAGAGAATGTGAGAGCTGGGGCTAGAACCTGACTCAAGGTCACATCAAATCCATGTCATAGGCCTTACCACATCCTTATTTAACCAGAACCTGCTCATTCTCTGGACAGAGTTACCCCAGATATTCTTGTAGGACAGTGCACCCTTTGCAAACCAGTGAATCCCTCCCTTCCTTTTAGTACTTAACAATGGGCTTAGAAGTCATCCAGCCTCTAGCAGCCTCTGTCACCCACCCTGACTATGGGACAAGCCCATACTCTGGCCCTGCTCCTTCTGTGCCTATTCTGAGGAATGAGTCTTATCTCCAGATCCTCTAAGATACACAAAGCCACATTACAGGAGTGTCATCCATGGTTGCCGGCAGATGAAATATAGGCCTCTTGCTGCATCCTTTTACTTCTCTCCCTTCATCTCCTCCCACTGGCTTGCCTTTGATAGTTGCTGCCCGCGTTTGTTAGTTCACTGTCTGTCTCTCCCTCTCCCTCTCCCATCTCTCTTTCTCCCTTCCTCCCGCCCTCCCTTTCCTCTCTCCTTTCCTCTTTCTTCCTCTTCCCTCCCCTTCCTTCCACCCCCTCTCCCTCCATCCATTCCTCGCTCCCTCCCCCTCCTGCCGCGCCCGCCCTTCCTCCCTCCCCTCCACAGCATTGCAGCATTCGCAGACTGCAGCTCCCAGACACCGCCCGCATCCCTCCGGCCTCCGAAGCCCCAGCCGCCGCCAGCACCATGGCCAGCACCGTATCTGGTAGGGCTCGGGAGCCTAGGGGATCATGGGACTGCAGTGGGTCTTACCAGAGGCCATTGTCTAAGCAGAGGCCTCGCCTGACGCAGGACAAGTTACTGTCTCCGTTTTCCTGTGTCGGACCTTGTGCATGGCGAGGCTGGGCTGGCCCTGCAAGAACGGGGGTTCAGAGCCCTTAAAGGGCGGGAGGGGACTCAGGTGCAGAGGAGATGCTGCCGGACGCCGGGCAGGAGCCGCGCCCTAGGCAGGGTTGAATGAAATCGGGCTCCCCCGGGCATTGCCCCTTCGGGCGCCTGGGTGCGGGGCCAAGGTGCGACTGCGGCAGAGCGGCTCTGCGGATTCTTGCCTGTGGATAAGAGTGCCTGCAGTTGGGCTAGGGGGTCCCCTAACGCTCCAGCTATCTTGGGTTTCAGTGTCATTGAGTCTTCGTAGGGGATACACGGGGAGGTGGAACCCTCTACAGAAGCCTGGACCTTGGTTCCTGAGAAATGGGGGAGGGGCACAGGGACACAGGAGGGGTCCTCTCGACCGCGTGCCCGAGGAGAGACTAGAGCCTGCGACAAGCAAGGCTTCCTCACCTCCATTCCCCACTGTGACCGTTGTACCGGGGTACCACCCTCTGCGATGCTAGGGCTGCAGTCAGAAGAACCTCCGCCCTTTGCGCCACTGGGTATAAGTGGAGAGGCTATTGCGTTTCCAAACCTTTCCGGGGTGTGGTGGGGTCTGCTTTCATAGGAAGCCTCCCACACCTCAGACTGCATAGAGGGTCGAACCCAGGCGGAGGGAAGGACACCAGCAGTATACTAGGTCCCCGCAGGGTTGCGGTGGCTCCACTCTTGACCCGAGAGTCTAAAGCTGGACAGCCTCTCCCAGTCCCTAGTCTCAGCAGGGCTTCGTCTCTTTCTGGGTGCCTGAGACTGCAGGACGCATGACACCCACATTCTGACCTTGGTTTCCTCTAAGAACTACATGTTTTTGCTGCCTTTCCTTCCCTCAGCCCAGGAGACTGATCTCGGCGGTCAAATAGGTCAATGCCAATGCGTGGTTCTCCTTGTCTTTGGCCCCAGGTACAAACTCCACCCATCACGCGGTCCCGCCCTGAAGCTGCCCCTTACGCCCAGAAATTTTCAGTATCAGCCAAGGAGGGGACCATGTGTGTAAAAGACCCTTTAAGCTCCAGCTCCAAAAATGTGAATCCAACCTTAGCTTTGTGCTATAGCCAGACCTGGCCCCTTTTCCTTCAGCCCCGGGTAGTGTCTTCCTCTTGCTTAATGTCTCTCACGTACCGGTTTCTTATTAGTTATCCTGTCCTCTCCAATATGTTCACCTTCCTGCAGCTAGGTCATAGAGCAGGCCTGTCCCCAGGCCCTGCCAGTGGTCATTTGTCTTATCTGTTCCTTGAGGATCTGTCTTCTGAGAAGAAAGCTCCCCATTGTCTATAAAAATAAGAGAAACCATACCAAGGAACAGGTCCATGACCACCAGACATTGCCCCTGACTGCAGCTACAACATATAGTACCTCACTTGCCAGTTGAACACTTAGGTTTCCAGCTTTGACTTCAGGAACCTCTGACCTACCTGGACAGCACCCTGCCCTTCTCTCCAGGTATTCACTCCTGCTGGGCTGGTACTGCTCCCTGAATTCCTGATAACTTCCCCCACGATGAAGTGATAGTTGTCTGGAAGGTGGCCTCCTGGTACTGGCTCTTTTTTTTCTTTTTCTTTTTTTTTTTCCGAAACAGGGTTTCTCTGTGTAGCCCTGGCTGTCCTGGAACTCACTCTGTAGACCAGGCTGGCCTTGAACTCAGAAATCCACCTGCCTCTGCCTCCCAAGTGCTGGGATTAAAGGTGTGTGCCACCACTGCCTGGCAGGTACTGGTTCTTAATGATGCTATCTGCTATAAACCTGCAGTACTTTCCCTGTGAATGTTCCAGGCTCAAGTCAAAATGGTCTTTGAGCAACTGTCAGGCCCCAGGTTCCTGACCTGACCTATGAGGACAGCCTATGAGGGATTTGGAGACAAGATAAGAAATAATATGGAAAGCTAAGATCAGCAGGGAAGTGGGTACTAGCTAGCTTGGACTTAAAAAGAACAAACCCCCTTCTTTCTGGACTCTTTCAGGATTCTGGTCTATCCTGCCCTAGCCAAGACCCTGTCCTACTTCTTGCATCCAGTCTCCTCAGCACAAGACTGATCTCCTCTAAATCCACCAGATATCTACTGGCTTGTTACTGCCAGTCTCTCAGATCCTCTAGCTCCTCATCACACGATCTGAAACATGTCCCTATACCTCCTTTATTGGATTAACCTTTCATAGCACAAATACAGTAGTGGATATTGTTTATGAAAAGACAAAACTTGGCTAGGCATGGCTCACTCAGGAGGTAGAGACAGGGTGATCAGAAGTTCAAGGCCAGGCTTTGCTGCATTGTGAGTTCAAGGTAAGCCGAAGCTACATTATACCCTGTCTTAAAAAAAAAAAAAAAAAACCACATCAAACAAAAGAAAAGGAGGAAGGAAATGAAGGAGGGGTAGAAGAAGTGGAGAAGAGAAGAAAAAATAAAGCAAGGGGTTGGAGAGATGGCTCACAGTACAAGAGCATTGGCTGTTCTTCCAGAGGACCTAGGTTTGTTTCTCAGCACTCACATGGTGGTGGTTCACGAATCTCTGTAACTCTAGTCTCAGGGGATCTGACTATTCTATTCTGACCTCCATGGACATCAGGCACAAAAACATGGTGTACAGACGTACATGCAGGCAAAAGAAAAAATATGCACCCATACATATAAAATAAAATAAAATAAAATAAAATAAAAAGCATGAAGTCCCCTTTGAGCTCTTCCCCTCCTGACTTTTTCCCTCTTTTCCCTCCTGATTCCTTCTGAAGACAACGACTAGCCTTGCTTTGCCCACGTTGGGGGTTGTTTCTGCTTCCTCTGCTGCTGCTAGGGCTTCATGCTGCTTTCAAATGAATCTGACTAATTACAAATTTTAAACCAAACTAACATTCTCTGTCCTTACTGTGGGAGAACAAAAGGACAAAATTTACCATGAAAGTTTTGACCATTTCTACTCCATAGCCTCAATTTTTTGACAACTCAATTTTTTTTTTTTAATTATCAGGTAAAACTTGATCAGAAAGTTTCTGGTCCATCTAGTAAATGCTTGTCCAAGCTCCTCTTGCCTGTTACCTCAAAGAGAGCTAGTAGGTAATCAAACATGAAAGTGGGCTTCTCTTCCTCCTCCTCTTCCTTCTATCTAGAGACCTAGATCTGAGTCTTAGAGCCTACAAGACTTTGGAAGTTGATAGAACAGAGAGAATAATGCTGATTATCTAGAACTGCATTTCAATGAATGTTGTTAATGTCATCCAGTAAGCTAGGACCTAGCATTGTCCCTGAGGAATGGAGTAACTGTGCTGGATTTACAGGATTCTTGGACATTACCGAGACAGTAGTCTCCAAGTGAATGGACCCGGAACAGGAAGATTATTTTCATTTTAAAAGTGAGCACTTCTTTCTATCTAGTGGGAGTCAGGGTCATAGTCACCAGTTTGCCTCCCTTTCTAGTTGAGAATACTGGATGGGAACACTTGATCTGGAAGGAAGCAGTGAGCCTGTAGCTCAGTGGACAGCTCCTATATATGGTTTGTCTTTGCCCTTGGTAGAACCTGCCTATCCTACCTAAAAGGTCAGTGAGTGGATGTCTGGAGAGAACAAAATTTCACCTCAAAGTGGTAACTGTGGAGGAATCAGTAGTGTCTTAGACCTTACTCAAGTTTACAGCCAGAGAGACATGCTCTACAGGTGGAAGTCTCAGCTATTTGAGAGTTGGGGGCGAGAGGATCACTTGAACAGGAAAGTTCAAGGCCATCTTTAGCAATATAGCAAGATTCAGTCTTTGAGGATGGGAAAAAGGGAAGAAGGCAGGAAGGCAAGAATGAAAGGGGCGTGGGGGTGGGATGGGGAGCTACTGGGAGAGTTTCCTACAGCTGTACTTCTCCTGCTCAGGAGACTGGAGGTAGAAACAGGCAACTTTTTAAAGAGTTTGAGACAAACAAACCAACAAACAAAGATACAAAGTTACCAGTAATCACAGAAAGGTATACTCAGATAAAGAAACAATTTGAACACTGGCAACCAGAGATATAGAAAGACAAAAAAAAAGCTGAGTGTGGTAGCTTACAATTGTTATCTTAGCACAGGAGGCTAAGGCAGAAAGACTATTAGGAGTTGAAGGCCAGCCTGGACTGAGGTAAAAACCCTGCTAAAAAACAGAAAAGCCAAACAAACAAGCAAAAATCCAAAAGGAGGAAGACACAGGAACAGTGGTTACATAAAAAAAGACAGAGGACAGAGATCCTGACTGAAGTGTTATAGTTTGTTCGGACTAATCAGAAAAATACCTTTAGGCTGGGCATTTCTTCTAAAAAGTAGAAATTTATTTTATCAATAGACTAGAAACTCAACGTCAAGGTACTACTAGATTTGCTTGTCTAATGAGGGTTATTTCCTCATTCATAGATGTATCCTTGTGACTTAGCATGTTGGAAGAGCTGAAGGGTTACTAAGGATCCCGTGCAGTAAGATCATTAATCTCATCCAGGAGTCTGCACAAAAAAAAAAAAAAAAAAAAAAAAAAAATCCCCAAACTGCTTTGATTTTCTTATTTCCAACTAGGCTATACTCCTGTTTGCACCTTTATGACCTGCTTACCTCCTAACACTATCATTTGAGGGTAGGATTTTAACCTGTGAATATTGGGAAGTGAACAATTGGACCACAGCAGGCAGAGAAAAACACACAAAAAGTGTAAGAGACAGAGACAGGTCAGGTACAGTAGTGCACATCTGTAATCCTAGTTTTGGGGAACAAGAGTTCAAACACCAGTTTGATGTACATGGTGAGTTCCAGGCCAGCATGGGCTATAGAGCAAGACTATCTAAAAAACAAACAGAGGCATGGTGGTACACACCTACACATCCAGCATTTGGGAGGTGAAAGCAGACAGATAAAGAATTCAAGGTCATTCTAGGCTACATAGTGAGTTTAAGGCCAGCCTGGAATACATGGGACCAGGTCACAAAACAAATATGCACATAGATAGAGACCAATATAGAAGACAAAGACAAAGAAACACCATGTGGCCATGGTACCTGCTCACCTTAACTTCATATCCACAGCCTACAAGGAGAAGATGAAGGAGTTATCTGTGCTGTCGCTCATCTGCTCCTGTTTCTACTCTCAGCCTCACCCGAACACCATCTACCAGTATGGGGGTGAGTGTATCCACACAGCTGTTGGCCCTGACCAGCTGGGGCTTGACAGCCTTACTTCTCTTGTTTCTTCTGGCCTCTGACAATGCTGTGGCCTGGCTGGAGAGAGTCAACTTGGAGGAGGGACCCATGCTAAAGAGTAACAACACCCCCTTCTCAAACCTTGTTGGGATGTGTGCTGAGAATAAACCTCTCGTCCTGCCTGTATGCCCAAACCAGGCCTCCTGAAGCCCCATCTGGTCTTGTCCTACAGATATGGAAGTGAAGCAGCTGGATAAACGGGCCTCTGGCCAGAGCTTCGAGGTCATCCTCAAGTCTCCTTCTGACCTATCTCCAGAGAGCCCCGTGCTCTCTTCTCCTCCCAAGCGGAAGGATGCTTCCTTGGAAGAGCTGCAGAAGCGGCTGGAGGCAGCTGAGGAGCGGAGGAAGGCAAGGACTCTCCATACACACTTGATATTGCTGACCCGACCCTTGGCTTGGTCAGGGCATTGGGCTGGGTAGTGCAGAACTTACTGCTGAGCAATTGGAATGAGATGAGAGATGGATGTGCTGAGATGGTGACAAACACAGGGCAACAGGAACCACATTCTTGATGGGGACCTCAACCTTAATCATGGCAGAGGGAGGTTAGGTTGTATTCCCCCCAGAAAGAGCCCTTAGGACATAAAGCTGAGGCTTGTGCTCCTTTCAGGGCAGAAGATCAAGGAGAGAAGGTCTCACATCTGAAGACCATTAGCTAGGTTGGGTAGGTAGTTCAGTGGAGCCCTGGAAGATAGGAACGTGGTGGGGCTCCTCCTCCACACCAGGCCCTTTGAGACTGAAACACAGAGAACAGGATTTATTTTAGGATTGAGATCCTAGAGGCAAAGCCCACTGGACAGGGGAAATGACTTAATCCATACACAATAGGACCCAGGCTCAGCAAGTTTACCTTGAAGACTGGTGCACCCATAAGTGCTCAGCATCATTCAGGAGATAGCCTAGGCCAGGAGTTAATCACCCCAGGGATCTTGGCTCTCCCCATTATCCATTATCCTAGGGTCACCAGACACTCCTTTCCCCAGCCATGGCAGGACAGGGTGGCACCACAATGTCCTTTCCCAGATCCCTGTGGACACAGGTCTTTGCTGAGCAATAGTGGAGAGCTAGGCCCTAGCAGCATCTATGCCTGCGCAGTGTTTAACAGACAGTTGTCTGGGGGTGGTCTAGAGAAGCCACAACTCAACAGTTCAGAATTTACCCTGCTCCTTCAACATTTGTGATGTTGGGAGTTCTCAGTCCAACAAGAAGACTCTGTGGCTGAGGGTAGCACAAATGGCAAGCCACTGTGGTTTACCTGGCACTGGAGCACAAACAGATTTTTCAGTGCAAAAGCTCCGGAAGTTCCAGGCAAACTGGGGTGGGGTGCAGGACAGTGTAAGGCGCCTAGCCTCATAGAAGCTAGTCGTAGGGACATAAGGAAGAGTGATGAGTGCTAGTTGGAGCTAGGACAGTGGGACAAGTGAATCATGGCCAAGTGTCATCAAGTTGGGAACAGAGGGACAGAGCAGACCTTCTACAGCAGAAACTTGACTCCCTGCCAACCTGCTTGGGTCCCGGGCCAGAAATAGTTGAGGCCATCCTCAGGACAGCTTCTGGGTCCATGTCCTGGCAGGTAGGTGCACGGGGCTTGTCTAGCGGTTGGGCACCAGAGAGTGAAGGCTTGACTTAGCAGGGATTCGGGCCACTGCTCACTAACCCCTAGCTCTGTGCAGACTCAGGAGGCTCAGGTGCTGAAGCAGCTGGCAGAGCGGCGTGAGCATGAGCGAGAGGTGCTGCACAAGGCGCTGGAAGAAAACAATAACTTTAGCCGCCTGGCGGAGGAGAAGCTCAACTACAAGATGGAGCTGAGCAAGGAGATCCGTGAGGCGCACCTGGCAGCGCTGCGCGAGCGGCTGCGCGAGAAGGTAGGCACGCGCTGGGGGGTGGGGGTGGGGGAAGGGGAGGGAAGTTTTGGGGAGGTTGGGGTTGGGTCGGAGTGTAAGGAGGGGGCATTGACGTGGAGGGCGTGGTCACAGCTGGGCAGACTCTGGGTGTGACCTGATCTGTGCATCGAGTGAAGAAGGTCCTAATAATGTCTTTCTAAAGTTGAGCACTTCCCTCAGCCTTGGAATCAGACCCAGAACCTGGTTCTACTGAGACACATTCAACAATCACCGTAGTATATGGTTAAATTAGTTATGAAGCACTCTGAAGGAATTTGTATGCCTGCGGGATCCAGATCCAAGAGATGGAACTTGTTTATTTGGGGGGTCAGATGCTTAGTCCCTTAGTCTGATCCTTAAGCACTGTAGCTCCAGTGTTCCTGAAGGATAGTGGTGCATCTATATACCTGGAAGTTCCTGGGGACACACTCACCCTTGGCCGGTCCTCAGGGTTCCTCTGCCTGTTTTCACAGGAGCTGCACGCTGCTGAGGTGCGCAGGAACAAGGAGCAGCGGGAGGAAATGTCTGGCTAAGGAGCGTTGGACCCAGCGGTGACAAGAACATTTTCGGATTTTGTTTTTGTTTTCAATTCTGTCTAGATGCGAATTTTGTGCCTGCTCCTATCTGCTCCCCTGTACCCCCAGCTTCCTGCTTTTCCCCCATACTCTGAACTGTCCAGTCCTTGTAATGTGTCTGACCTTGGGCTCCTCCTGAAGGAGCTCCGTAGGCAGGAGATATGGTCCCCTATTCAGACACTAGGCCAGGTGTGGCTGGGGCTCTCTTAGTGGCCCTCTTAGTGGATGTGTTGGCAACCTTAATAAATCTAGTGGCAGTGGCACAAACGTGTGGATTTTCATTCAGGTTCTCAGACTAGGTTGAATGAGAGTTCATCCTTCTGCGGGCCGAAATTTTATAGGAAACTGTGGTGAGACTCTGCAGAGGGCAGAGAAAGACTGAGGACCCACAGGGTAGGTTGGGCCCACTCTGTCACTGTGGACAGCCTGGAGTCTATGTGCATCAGAGCTACCAGAGGTGAAGAGTGAGAGTTACAACTTTCTAATGTGGTTTCATGGGAGTCCTGAGCTCACCTAGTCCAGGGGCATCCCAGGACAATTTTAGAGCCTATAGTCATTGCACAAGGGCTGTGGTGTAGTATTATCACACCTGAATTGGTTTGGGGTAGGTATTCTCCACCAAGGGCCCATGAACTTCTGTGGTCTAGAGAGCGCATCACGGACACCTCCTACTGTGCCTACTGTCTCAGAAGTACATGTTCTTTGCAAAGTATTAGCTGAGGCATTCTGTGGAGCCCCTCTTAATATCCCTGCCCCACTCAGGGGTTTTATAGCCCCTTGGAATCCTTGTTCCTTCCCCCCTGTCAAGTGCTGTGATCCAAGACACTGTTGGACACTGGAATTCCAGCCTCACTTGTTGGCAGGCATGGCCAGGTGTGAGAAAGGAACAGTCATGAATTCTCAGGGAGCTCTTGGGGGTGTGAGATTGTTTAGGACCAGCTGCCTGCAGATTTAGATGCTGGAAGGGTCAAAGTTCCCAAGTCACGCTCCCCACATTCATCCTGAAACCCTTACCAAGGGCAGAAAACCTGACTCTAGGCCTCTCACACTTAAGCATCTAGGCAGGGTCCTTTCCTCTTTCTCAGCCCAGGGGCTCCCAATGTCCCAACGGTGGCCTTTGAAGACGGTCACCTGCCTGGACATACTGGGAATCCCATGCTTTTGTGACAAGGCAGCATTTTCTCTCTTCTCCATGCAGCTCCACTCCACCATTGAGTTCCAGAAGCCAGGGTACCTTCTCACCTGCCTGGTATAAAACGTAAAGAAGATACATGATGTGCTTTTTAACAACCTAGAACCCAGGCTGTAGAAACCAGGTGTTTGTAGCCATGGGTGTCCCCGCCCTTCATCAGGCAGGAAAAACCCTTGAGGGTACTAGGAAAGGTCTTCCAGAGCCTATTCAGGAAACACAGAGAACACTGACCATTTGGCTCAGGGGGAAATAGTTCAATCACAAAAGGAAGCAATAGATAGGACCTGAACTCTACAGTGCCCACAAGTGGGTTTTGTGGGACTCAGAAGGGGAAGAAGAAAAGGAACTGAGACTAGATTTCTTCTAAGGGCAACTCTTTTTTTTTCTTCCTTTTTTTTCGAGACAGGGTTTCTCTGTGTAGCCCTGGCTGTCCTTGGAACTCACCCTGTAGACCAGGTTGGCCTCGAACTCAGAAATCCACCTGCCTCTGCCTCCCAAGTGCTGGGATTAAAGGTGTGCGCCACCACTGCCTGGCTAGGGCAAATCTTAAGTAACCAAAGTCCAGTGTAGCATGCACCCATTTCATGCACACAGTGAACTTACAAATTAAATTAATAAGAAAGAGACCCTGAGCCAACAAAACGGTTCAGCTAGTAAAGAAACTTGCTGCCAAATCAGAGGACCTGAGTCCAATCTCCAGGACTCACATGTAGAAGGGAACCAAGTCATATCTCTTGTCCTCTGACCTCCACAAGCATGCCATGGCATGCACATACATACATGATAAATAAGTAAATGCAATTTTAAAAAGATACTGTGTGTTTAGAAATAGCTATGTTATCCAGTGTTGTGTTTGTCATCTACTGAGCCAAGGAAGCCTGTGAGCTCACTGAAAGGGAGCATTTATCTTGAATACAACTCCAGATTGATACCAGCTGTCAATCATATTTTTAAATCATGATTGTTTTGGAGTATGTCAATACAACGTCACAGGAACAAGCTAAAGCCAAGAGTCAGACCTCAGCCTAGTCTGGCTGTTACTCGGGCCACCCCTATCTCCCAAAAAGGAACTTTTAAAAGGGGTGTCCTATTGGACTGTGGGGCTTTCCAGCTGGTCAATTACTGCTGATAGAACTTGGTCTAAAGTCAGAATCAAATTCTGTTTTGAGGCTCAAGGCTTTAGGGATTCGTGAAATGGAACTGCCTGGCAGCAACTTGCCTCATAGCTCTGTGGACTTGTTCTTGGTCACCAGTAGACAGCAGGTCATTCCCGGCTTCAGGGAATACCGGCTTCGAGGAGATCTTGCAGATATACCTGTCTCCTTAGAGCCCAAAAAGCTACTTGGGATGCCAGGTGAGAATCATGTACTAAAAAGGCCACATGCATCTGCTCAGGTTCATATGTGGGCTTCCAGGCTAGTTCCTGAAGAGATACTGCTTTCCACAACTCAGGGAGAACCACAAGAGTGGTGTCATCTTTGGTGATGCCATTCTTCTAGCTCCTGCCTGGGAAGGGAGGAATGTCTTACATTCAGTTAGAATGTAAGACACTGAAGGAAACAGAGACATTAGAAATGTGCAGGATGGGATGGCAGGAGGAAAGGGGGCATACTGGAGTATCATATGAAGAGGAATCTGCCTGTCTGGGTTCTGGGTATTAATGATGTAAACCCCAGAGGAGCATACTTAGCCATAGCATAGCAGAAAACCAGGCTGACCATAGCCAGAATTTCTTAGTTTGCATGTTAGGGAATGGGAGGAACTTGGTAAGGAATCAAAGGGAAGATGGTACTTATGAGAGTCACTATGTGGAGCCTCCAACAACAGACAGGGATGGGAATCCTTCAGGCTGATTCCATCTTTTTTCTTAAAGAACAGAAGTAAAAATGGGATCCCTGTGGGAAGGTAGTCAGGTTGTATGAGTCACCTATTGCTGTATATTACCCTAAGGAGCAATTGAAAACACAAATGTTATCTCAGTTTCCATAAGTACAGATGTAAGACTGAGCATCTAAGACTCAAGCTAGGGACAGAATGTCAACAGAGTCTTTGTTGTAAGCCCCTCGAAGCACCTGAGTGGCCAGACCCCACCCCCGAGGACCTCCAACCACCAGGTTCCACTCACAGAACACTCTAACTGCCCTACCTAGTCCCTCTGCCTTATGGAGTAAAAAGCGCCCCCCATCCCCCAGCTCAGGACTTGAAATCCTGCCAATCTCTGAGCTCACCCCAGGCTCTGGACTTGAAATTCCACTAATCCCCACTCTGGAAAGCTTCCCTCTCCAAGAAATGCTATATAATTTCTGTCTTCTGTTCAGTTCTCTGCTGCTTCTTACCTGAGGAGAGATAGCCACCCTCCTGGGTTCTTTCTTCTCAAAAAATCCATGTGTGATGTTTGTTGTGTGGTGACTTTGTGGTATTCCTTGGCTTCCAACTGCTAGGATACCTTTTGTAGTCCCTGAGCAGCATGCAGCAAAAGCCACCAAGGTGGCAGCTGGTCACTCCTTCCCACCCCCAGCCTTAAGACGCAGCCACAGGAGCTGTCAAAATGGTAGCACCACAACACTCCTCAGTCTGCAGCTGTCACAGGAGCTGTCCACGGTGGCACATCTCCTTTTCCACCTCAGCCAACAGCCTTTGTAAAAATAGCACCACAGGAGCTGTCCATGGTGGCAACACCCACCTCTCCAGCCTCCCCAAGCAGTTCTACAGGGAGGGCACCTCAGCCAAAGTCACACTGCACAACAAATCTCACGCTAGAGATTTACTGAGAGGGATAAGCCCAGGAGGGTGGCTGCCTCTGCTCAGAGAGAAGCAGCAGAGAACTGGGCAGAATTTAGGGTTTATACAAGGTTTCTTATGGGGTGTGGTTGGGGGCTTTCCGGAGTGACTTGATGTTGGAGCAAGTTCAGGGATTGGTGGGATTTTCTCTAGTAGGGTGGGGCAGTGCCATTCTCCAGCCACACGGCTGGGACTACTGTTTAGCAGCTGTAAGAAAAGGGCCATTAGGGAAGTCTGGGGACAGAGGGCCTGGCCACTTTTCCCACTTTGAGGGCTGGAACAGCAGTTAGAGTTGTTTTAGTCTTTAAGGCCTGGCTTCTGGAGTGCCTTAGGCAGGGCCTGGTCACTGGTATGCACCGAAGGTTTACAAAGTTTACAAAGGGAGTCCACTACAGGGAAAGCCTTGTCTGCCGTTTGAGCTGGCATGAACAGTCAACACTCACTATACAGTCCTTGCAGATCTAGAATTCACTATGTGGACCAGGCTGGTCTTGAGCTCACAGAGATTCATCTGCCTCTGTCTCTCAGTTGCTGGGATTAAAGGCTTATGCCACTATCCTCAGCTTTGTGGGCATACACATCACACACACAACTAATGAAGCATTGGATGTGTTCATTTATTGAGTATGTATAGAAGAACAGCACCAACAGGATGAAAATAGGAAAAAGGATATATTAGATCAACATACAGGATACGGTTAGGTAATCCAACAATGGCTGTCGTAACACTGGAGAAACAGAACTGGTGGCTGTTCCATTGACCCAGCTGGGTGCCTCAGTAGTCCCAATGTGGTGCTGAAGTTCCAGACAATTCTTGGGAGAGCCATTGGTCTTCAGTTCAGGTTGGAAGTCTGAAGAAGATGGGTGCTGATGATAGCAAAGGGCAGCAGCAGTGACAACGACAGGAACAACGTAAGTGAGCAGGAAGATGAGCTCACCAACAAGACACAAAAGCAAACAGGCAACAAACAAACAAAAAAAACAACAAAGACAAAAGTTTCCCCTCAGACCTCATTTTGTGGCTGGTGCTGCAAGTGCTGGGTCTTCCCGCTTCAGCTAATGTAATCAAATCCCTTGCTGCTACTGCTGCTGCTGCTACTGCTGCTGCTGCTGCTCTTTCAGAGGACAGGAGCTTAGTTCTAAACACCCACAGGCCAGACAGCTCAAAACTGTCTCTAATTGCAGGCCCAGTGGATCCTGACACCTCCACCCTCTGTGAGGACCTGCACTCACATACACATGTGGTTCCTGGGCCCCCATGTCTCAGGATGTTCTTCCATTGGGACACTGTCCTACCTCAGAGCTCCTGAGTCCCAGGATACCCTTCCACCAGAGCAGAAACTTACACCTCTCCCCTCAGAGCCGTAACACTTACACCCTACACCTACACCCAATTAAAAATAACAAAAATAAGTATTTTTTTTTTAAAGAGAAAATTCCTTGAAGTCACGCCCAGAGGTTAATCTAATCTAGATAATACCTAACAGGTGTACCCAGAGGCTTGTCTTTTAGTTGATTCCAGATGGACTCAAGTTGACAAGGATTAGCGATCACACTGCTGACAACACATTAGGTATGCAGTGAGTGCCCAGAATCACATGGCATAGACAAATGTCCAGAGATGTGAGAGTACATCATGCCACACCTCACTAGCTTGGGAGAAAACCAAAAGTACAGAGGCTAAGGGTGCAGCTTGGTGTTGAAGTTGGTGCTTAGCATGCATAAGGCCTGGGGTTTAATCCCTAGCACTGTAGAAATGAAATGTTACAAAAAATATTAAAAATCCTAACTTTGGTCATGCTACTTGGCCCTGGTGGTGAAAAACACCCAGAGACCTGCCCTTTGCCACACAGTACAGGCGGGCCATAGACAAACAGGGGCCATCTGCCTCCAAGCCACATGGCTCAGGAGGGGAGGATGTCCATACACCTGCCCGCTGCTATGCTAGAAGGTCAGGTGGGCTATAGACAACAACAGGATAACCAGGAGGAGTCCCGGTGATGAGCCCAGTTTGATGGTGTGACTGAAGCTAGAGACCTTGAACCAGACCAATGACTCATTGCAATGAACATTTTGCAAGTGAAGATGAGGGACAGAGTAAACTGAGGGACACACCATAATATAACACTGTAAAAAAAAAAAATCAGTTTTTCTTCCTAGCCCTTGCTCCCAGAATGACGACTCTGAGACTGGTTATTATTAAATGCCTAGGCCATGGGCTTTCGCTCATTCCCTGACTAGCCTGTAACTTATTTAACCCATTCAAACTATTCTGTCTTCCATATGTTAGTTACCTCTCCTTCAGTCCTGGCCTGCTTCTTCCTTCGTGTCTCTTCATCATCTCTCACTGCTTCTTGCTCGAATCTTCTTTCGAGTCTCCTTTTCTTTTCTCACCATTTCCTAGAATCCTCTCTCTTCCTGCAAATGTTCCACCTCCTATTTCCTGCCTCAGCTCATTGGCCTTTGGCTTTTTTATTGACAGGTGATGCTTTTAAGAGATTCTCTCTGCATGGCACACTACAGCTTCCATAAGATGTCTTCTACACTTGGTTTTACTTTTGTGTGTGTTTTTCATTTTCTTTTGCAGGGCAGGTTGAAAGGGCTGGGGGCAGATTGGAGGGGACAGGGAGATGTGTGGGACTCGGGTGCATGATGTGAAACTCACAAAGAATCAATAAAAAGGTTAAAAAAAAAAAATCCTAACACCATAATAGTGTTTTCATAAGGGATAAAGTCATAAGTTGAATTATAATAAGACTGAGGGGTTGAAGAAATGGCTCAGTGATTAAGAGCACTGGCTGTTCTTCCAGAAGACAGGGGTTCAATTCTTAGCAACCACATGGCAGCTCACAACTGTTTGTAACTCCAGGGCGATTAGATGTCCTCTTCTGCTCTGTAGGAGTCTGCATTCACATGGGGCACATAACTCACACAAGCACATACAGATATACATAGAACTAAAGATAAGTAAATGAATAATAATAATAATAATAATGAGCTAGCTATAGACTGCCCACATATAGTAAGCTTAAAACATTCAAGTAAGTGCTGGTGAGATGGCTTAGCAGTTAAGAATACTGGCTGCCCTTCCGGAGGTTATGAGTTCAATTCCTAGCAACCACGTAGTGGTTCACTACCATCTATAAAGGAATCTGATGGACTCTTCCATAGAGAGAATCTCTTATAAGCATCACTTGTTAATAAAGAAGCCTATAGCCGATGAGCTGAGGTAGGAAACAGGAGGTGGGACATCTGTCAGGGATAGAGAGAATTCTGGGAAATAGGAACACGGGAGACTCGTGACATAGCTGAACTCAGGTTAAAGTAAAAGGGACACTAAGAGCGAGGAGGCCGGGCAGTGGTGATGCACGCCTTTGATCCCAGCACTTGGGAGGCAGAGGCAGGTGGATTTCTGAGTTCGAGGCCAGCCTGGTCTACAGAGTGAGTTCCAGGACAGCCAGGGCTACACAGAGAAACCCTGTTTCGAAAAACCAAAAAAAAAAAAAAAAAAAAAGAGCGAGTCAGAGAACAGGCTGAAGCTTACTGCCTAGGCATTTATTAATAAAAAGTAATTAGTCAATTAGTCTCAGAGTTGTTACTGCTGAGAATTAAATGGTTGGGAAGATAAACAAAGAGTTATACTCTAACATGTGCACTCCTACATTTAAAAAAATACATAAATTTAAAAAATCCAAGTTGAAATTTGAGTGTATATTCTACGTGTGCTATTTAGCTTCAATGAACAAATTGATTTTGTTAATTAAAAAAAAAGTATGTGTATATGTTTCTGAGTTTGAATGCACATGCACACACATAGTTGCCAAAGGACAACTTTTTTGTTTTTGAGTCAGAATCTCTTTTCTTGTTTGCCATTACACTGCATACTCCAAGCTAGCTGGCATGCAAATGTCTGTGTCCTTTTTATATGGGTTCCAAGGATTTGAACTCATGTCATCCGGTATGTATTGTAAAGCAAGTGCTTTTATCTACTAAACCATTTCTCCAGTCCTTTTTGCTTTCTCTTATCCTTAAAATTTGTTACATTTTTTTTATTGTGTAGGTACAAGAGTGTAGCATGCTATGCAAGGGGAGGTCGGAGGACAACTTACAGGGCTTTTTTCTACCATGTAGGTCCTGGGGATCAAACTCAGATCCTCAGACTTAGCAGCAGATGCCTTTACCCACTGACCTATCTCACCAGCCCTTTTCCCCTCCATCTTTGAGATAGGGTTTCCTACTATGCAGCCCAAGCTGGCCAAACTCTATGTCACCAAACCTGGTCTAACTCATGATCCTCTTGCCTTAGCCTCTCAAGTGCTGGGATTATACCCACCAAACACTTACTTAAATGACCCCTCCTTCATACTGGGGTAGAACCTAGGACCTCTCACATGCTAGGTAAGCACCCTACCATCTCATTACCCATTATCAGCTCCACAGTAATGGGCTTTGCTCTCAGTTCTTCAAGAGAACTTGCAGCTAGTGAATAGAACCTTAGTATGGGGCTGAGATGGCTCAGCTTGCTAAGCCTGATGATCTGAGTTTGACCCTGGACCACATGATTGCCCACACATGCTCCATTGCATGTACCTATGCTTGCACGCACAGACTTGGGCAACAATAAAATATGAAGTATGCATCACAGTTTATTATTTTTTAAACTTCTATTATTGTTAAAGTAAATTTTTGTTTCGTTTTGGTTTTTGAGGCAGGGTCTCTCTATGTAGCTCTGGCTATCCTGGAACTCACTGTGTACACCAGGCCTTGAAATCCCAGATATCTTCCTGCCTCAGCCTCCCCAGTGTTGGGATTAAAGGTGTTCCCCACCATGCCCAGCTTTCAATTCTTTACAAAAGAGTTATTTATGTGTGTGCATATTCTAAGAGTGTGCATGTGTGAGTGCAGGTGCACAGTGAGGAGCGAAGATGGCATCAGATCCCCTGTAGCTGGAGTTACAGGCAGTTGTGAGCCACTCCATGTGGGTGCAAGGTCCTTGGCAGAAGCAGCAAGCTCTTGTGACTTCAGTGACTTCAGTTACAACTCCTATTTTCAAAACTCTTTAAAATGTGTTTTAAGCTTCACAGTGTCCATTGAGAAAAGTAGGATAAGGCATTGTTTTTTTGACATTAGTCTTTTTCTCTATGTCCAGCCTAAAGTGCGTTAGCTCATTTTGGATTACTGAAGACAGATCAGCCATGACAGGGCCTGTCCTCAGGAGCAGTTCACTGGCAGTGTTCAGGCTGGCAGGCAGTTGCCTCTGGAAACTGTACCTAGAGGCCTGATGTCAGCACTTCATCTCCATGGCCATTACTTTTTTGTTTGATTGTTTTTGTTTTTTTTTGAGACAGGGTCTTACTATGTAGCTCTAGCTGTCCTGGAACTCAGTATGTAGACCAGGCTGGCCTTGAACTCACAAAGAACTCATTGCCTCTTCAGTGCTGGAATTAAAGGTGTACATGACCACACCCGGCCAATCATTTTAATAGCTGCAAAATTATCTATTTTATGATATAATAAAACTTTAGGGAAACATTTAAACTTTTGAGATAAATTCTAAACTTCTGGTTTCAACAGGGTCCCATACAATCTTAAATTTTTATGAAAGATGACTGGACATACAGTTTAGTGATAGAGTATTCTTAGTGTGTCTGAAGTCCTGGGTACAGAGCTCTCTGTCCCCTAATAGTACTTACAGAAGACCATGTTCCATTAGATATCTAGAATTGCTTTTTTTAAATTATTTTTAATACACACACACACACACACACACACACACACACACACACACACACACACACACACACACGGTGCTGGAAGCATGTTTGTGCCACAGCATGTGTAGAGGTCAGAGGACAGCTACTGGAATCAGTTCTCTTCTTCCATCATACAAGAGCTGGAGAATCAAACTAAGGCAAGCATCTTCACCAGCTGAGCCCTTTTGACAGCTCATGACAGTTAACTTTCACTACCAACTTGATTAGATTGAGAGATATCTAGGAGATCAACAAAACATATCTCTGGGGTGTCTAAAAGGGTACTTTCCAGAGACAAATCATGATGACTTTGACTTACTCAATGGTTTAATCTACAGGTTTCTGAACTGTGGGTAGTGGACCTATGTAGTACAGTAACAGAATGTGTGTGTGTGTGTGTGTGTGTTCGAAAGTGTGAGAGATGAATTCTTTGGCAACAATCCAGATTCCTTCTGGCAATATTCTCTTCTATTATATCCTGAGAATTTACTTGTAGCTTTCATCCTGAACATACATGAACACGTGTCTGTGTGCCATCAAGCCACTCAAACCAGCAATGATCCCTGCCTGAAACACTTTGGTTAGATTTAAGACTACAGTATGCTATAAATTGCAGTGTTTTTACTGCATATACAATGGTTTAATTAAGGAAAAAATTTTTTAATATTTTATACTCCTTAGTATGTATCAGATTTGTATATCTTTGGATTTTTTTTTGTTTGTTTTTTTTGTTTTGTTTTTTTGAGACAGGATTTCTCTGTGTAGTCCTGGCTGTCCTGGAACTCACTCTGTAGACCAGGCTGACCTCGAACTCAGAAATCCACCTGCCTCTGCCTCCCAAGTGCTGGGATTAAAGGCGTGCGCCACCACTGCCTGGCTTATCTTTGGATTTTATTGTTAGAATGTCTGGCTTTTTAAACTGTTGCATGAGCTTCAGCGACCTCATTGAGCTGAGCATGCTTTTGGTCTCTCTGAGTGTTATGTTTGTCTAGAGAAGTATTTTCAGCATAAAGCATCCCAGAGAGGTATGTGGATTCATTTCTGGGTCAGAGCATGGTCTTCTGGGGGTGCACACTTCCCAGTGTGTACCTGAAACACACACTGAATTTTGGCCTTGCTGGAACATAATAATCTACTTAACTAGGACTAGTAGAGTAGAAGAAGATCTGGGTTTGAAATAGGATTCCATATTCCTTATATTCTCCAAGGATTTCTTTGAATAACACCTAAATCTTCTCTTTCTTTTTATAACCACAACTTTTCCTACCTCTATACCTGTAGGGATAAGCTCTTGTGTACTGTGTAAAATGATCACCTGTCAATAAAGAGCAGAAGGGCCTATAGCAAGGCAGGAGAGAATAGGTAGGACATCCAGCAGAGAGAAAGGAATTCTGAGAAATGTTAACTCTTAGCTTTTCCTCCTTACCACTTTGTTCCCTATAATATCAACTCTGAGACTAATTATTTATTAATAAATGCCTAGGCCATGAGCTTCGGCTTATTCTCCAACTAGCTCATGACTCAGTTGTCCCTTTTACTCTAACCTGAGTTCAGCTATGTGGCTGGCTTCCTCTTCATTCTGGGGAGAATCTCCCATGTCTGACTATTTCTCAGAATTCCTCTGTCTCCCTGCCAGAACTCCCACCTCCTATTTCCTGCCTCAGCTTATTGGCCATAAGATTTTTTATTGACAGGTGATGCTTCCATACAGTTCATTACTATATTGGCTGGTTTTGTGTGTCAACTTGACACAAGTTAAGAGTCCAAGAAGAAGGAGCCTGCCTCACTTGAGAAAATGCCTCCATGAGGTCCAGCTGTAGGGCATTTTCACAATTAGTGATCAGTGTGGGAGTGCCCAAACCATGGTGGCTAGTGCCATTCCTGGGCTGGTAGTCCTGGGTTCTACAAGAAAGCAAGCTCAGCAAGCCATGGGAAGCAGGACAGTAAGCAGCACCCCTCCACGGCCTCTGCAGCAGCTCCTGCCTCCAGGTTTTAGCCCTGCCTGAGTTCCTGTCCTGACTTCCTCCAGTGATGAACTATGATCTGGAAGTGTAAACTGAATAAACCCTTGCTTCCCAATTTGCTTTTTGATCATGGTATTTCATTGTGGCAATAGAAACCCAAACTAAGACAATCTCTGAGAAAAGTCAGGGCAGGAGGTCAAGACAAGAACTGAAGGAGAGACCATGGTGGAACACTGCTTACTGGCTTGCTCCTCTCATGGCTTGCTCAGCCTGCTTTTTTAGACAAGAAACACCAGCACAGGAATAGCATCTCTCTCCTTCTTCCTCCACACTATGGGATGGGACCGCCTCAATCATCAATCAAGTAAATACACTATAGACTTGCCTACAGGAAAATCTTTTTTTTTTTTTTTTTCTCTAGCCAGGGTTTCTCTGTGTAGCCCTGGCTGTCCTGGAACTCACTCTGTAGACCAGGCTTACTCTCAATTGAGAAGGTACCTCTATATAAGATTTTCCTGGCCAGGCAGTGGTGGCGCACGCCTTTAATCCCAGCACTGGGGAGGCAGAGGCAGAAGGATTTCTGAGTTCGAGGCTAGCCTGGTCTACAGAGTGAGTTCCAGGACAGCCAGGGCTACACAGAGAAACCTTGTCTCAAAAAACCAAAAAAAAAAAAAAAAAAAAAAAAAAAAGAGAGTAACTCTTCTCAAATGACTCTAGCTGTGTTGACAAAAACCAACTAGTGAATCAAGCCACTGACTTTAAAGTGGTGGATTCTTGCATTATCATTGAACTTGGATTGGGCTTCACTTCTGGCCTTCAGAGGAGTAAGAGAATAAACTCCTGACTGGGTCTTGTTATGCAACTCAAACTGCCTTTAACCCTCAATCTTCCTTCCTCTGTCTTCTAAGTGTTGGGATTATAGGTTTGTAATACATCTGACCTAAAACTTGTACTTTTAAGGCATGAAATTTGAGATACTTTTTCTTACAATAGTAATAGATTATTATTTTTTTAGGGGAGATGTCTTGAACTCATGCAAAACTTGTTTTACCTCAAACTTTCATCCATTTTCAGAACTATCCAGTGGATTTAGTCTGCCACAAGTAATGGTGTTTTTTTCCTATTTCCTATTATATTTATTAATCATCCATAGTAGGGAGGAACTCTCCTGTCTCCTCTTTATTTATGACGTATTTGAGTCTATACAGCCTCCTGTTCTGTGGGCATAAAGCAGCACCATTATCATGAGTTGGTGCTCACATGGCCCACGCTCCGACAGGTGGGGAGTCTTTGAGTTACTCTTATACTCTGTGAGGGTCTGATTTGGGAGTACTTTCTTGATTGCTGGGTGATTTGTTTAACACTGGCTTAGATTATTGAGGCTATTGCAACAAAAATAACCACCTAGTAGGTGGCTTACAAATAATCCAAATTTACCACTCTCAGTTCTGAAGGCTAGCAGTCCAAGATTAAGGCATGCTCAGTACAAAGAAGACTGCTTCCTACCTCAGATATGGCACCATGCCTGCCACCTCCTCGAACCCCTGCTTTCTGCTACTATCTTCTTAGGGAGTTAGGATTCAACCTGAAAATTACGGTGGGGGATGGGCACACAGCAATACCAGCTGATAACATCCTCCATTGCCTCCACAGTAGGACTAATCTCAGGCATTGGCAATCAGAATCCGTAATTCTGAGCAGGTTGGGGAAGCTGATGTTTTACATCTGCTAGACTCAGGCTGGGAGAGCTTATGTGTGCCTCCAACTACAGTGGTAGTCTTCTACATTCTTCAGCTTCCCTGAACAAATGCTCAGACTGGTCACCACCTCTTCTCTAGTCATACCATTTGACCTTATTAGCATTTATTCTGCAATGACAAACTTGCATGCTTATCACATAATAACCAAAACAAACAGCACTAACAAAGACTTCCTCATTTCAGAATGAAAGTGCAATTCTCTTAATTACAGTGCCAATTACACGAAAACTTTGCTTGCTAGTTTCCATCCTAGCAGCCACCCTGTTAACAGTGAGCTCTGTTGCTCCCTCCCAAGCAGACATCCATTTCTACTCCACGGATTCTAGGATGGGCAGAGCAGGGATCCTGAAGCCCTGACCTCTAGTGACCAGAAACTGAGAGCTGGCCTGGTACTTAGAATTGGCTGTCTCAGCTGCTAGAAAGCAAGGGGTAGTGGGGAAGGTAAGGGTTTTACTGCCAAGACCACAATGTCTATTTAATAGGGTGTCCAGGCTCTACCAGGGCCAAGATAAACAAGTCTCATTTCAACAGGACCTGACGCTGTTACCTTTGAACCACACAAGAACTGTTGCTTGTCTTTGGCTTTCAACTGTAAGAAACTTTAAAAATGTTGGCTACCTTAAATATTCGACCTTTCCCTACAAGTTAGAAAAATAAAATAAAAGAAGTAGTTCTTCGGGCACCCAAGACCCTCTATGAGACTTTTATGGCTCCAAGATATTTAAGACACTCAACTTTTAACTTTCATTTAAAACTTTAAATAATGGGCTGGGCATGGTGACACACACCTTTAATCTCAGAACTTAGAAGGCAGGCAGAGCTCAGAGCTCTATGAGTTCCAGGTTAGCCTAATCTACATAGTGAATCCTTTAAAAAATAAAGTTTAAGTCATGTTGGACTACCCGCTGCAATGTCAGTTTGGTCAATCGGGTGAAAACACCGCTCCGCACTGAGTAGGTTGAGAAAGCAAATTTGCAAAGCCTTCAGTTTTAAAACTTTTTTTTTTTTTTTTTTTGGTTTATCGAGACAGGGTTTCTCTGTGTAGCCCTAGCTGTCCTGGAACTAAGTCTCTAGACCAGGCTGGCCTCGAACTCAGAAATCCACTTGCCTCTGCCTCCCAAGTGCTGGGATTAAAGGCATGCGATACTACTGCCCCGCAAGCCTTCAGTTTTAAAAAAGAAACACGATTCTGTTCGAAATGTTAAGGACGTCCGCGCATGAGTTCTAGAACAGTGTCTGTCGCAGCAAGGCCGAGGCTGAGTTGCAGAGCACACACCTGGGATGACCTGTTGACTAGTGGAGCCCACACCAGGACTACAACCCTCGGCTTGAACCAGAGAACATCTAACCATTGGGCGGACACGCAAGGCCACACGCACGCGCACAAGAGTCCTAGGGGGGCACTATCTCACCACGCAGTTCGCTTCCGCGCTGGGCGCCAAATAAGTCTCCAGGCCCGCCCGGCCCGTGCGTGCGCGGCCCCGGTGTTGCGTCACTAGGAAGCGCGCGCCCGAGCCACCGCCGCCGCCGCCGCCGCCGCCGAATCCCCAACAAGGAGCGAAGGCTGCGGCCGCCACCGCCACCACCCGCCGCCGCACCCGTCACAGCCGGGCGCCGGAGCAGGCCCGTGTGGGCCCAGGTAAGCGGCATCGGCGCGCCCGCGCACCCCCGCGGCGAGGCTTCTCGCGCCGCTCACGCGCCGCCGTCCAGTCAGGGGTCCCTGCGGAGCGTCAGGACGTTACGGCGGGGGGAGGGGAGGCCGGGGGAGGGGCGGCGGGCGCGCGAGGGCGGCGGCGGCGTCAGGCGCGGCGGCGTCAGGCTGGCGGGCGGGCGCGGGTGCCTGGCGGGAGGGTTCGCGAAGGCGGCTCGCTTCCGGCCTCCATCTTGGCTTCGCCAGAGGTGGGGTCCGATCGTCAGTGAAAGCCAAGGCGGAAGGAGCTGGAGGAGTGGGAAGCTGTTAGGCGGGAGTGGTGTTGTTTGGGACCTGTCGGTGGGCACCAAATGGATCGGGTTCTTGAGGGAGAGTGGAAAGATTGGGAACGGCTCATAGGTGGGAATTCATACCGGCTTAGACCCTTTGGTGGAAGGACCCGTATAGATGGACCCCTGGCTTGGAACTGAATCTACAGAGACCCATGAGTGGGGGCCAGGCTCATAAGGATAGGGACTCATCATCAGTGGAATCATGTCAGTGTGGACCTGTCGGTGGGAACTGCGTTGATGGGAACCCATTTGTAGAACTGTGTGTTGGTGGGAATTATATTGAATTGAATGGATAATCTTACTGCTGGGAACCGAATCGTTTGGCCCAATTTTAGTCACGATTAGTTACATTTTTAGTTGGTTACATTTTAGTTGGTAACTTCACTGCTGAGCCAAAGTTCTCTTTCTTGCAAATATTTCAAACACAACAGTTTCAACAATCATCATTCTTTTTTTGTTGTTGTTTTTGTTTTTGTTTTTCGAGACAGGATTTCTCTGTGTATGTAACCCTGGCTGTCCTGGAACTCACTCTGTAGACCAGGGTGGCCTCGAACTCAGAAATCCACCTGCCTCTGCCTCCCAAGTGCTGGGATTAAAGGTGTGCGTCACCACTGCCCGGCTTCAATCATCATTCTTAATGAGTTAAAATTAAATTGATAACATGACTGTTTAGTTTGTTTCTTCATAGTATGTAAAACTTTCTGGGAAGACACCCTGGAGTACGCATTCTTACATACCATTTAGACATAGAATAGAGAGTGCAAAGAACAAACGTGTGTGTGTCTGTGTGTGTGGTGTACGTGTGATTTAGAGCACTGAGAAAAACCTAGGCCACAGACTAACCCACTTTATGACCTACCTGGAAAAGGAAGATATTAGGTGTCCCTTCAGTACCAAGAAACAAACTCATGGATTGGACCTACCATATGGTAAGGCTTACTGGTCCCTACATTTCTTCTTTCCTTTTCCTTGCCATCCTAGACAGTCTTAATGTCTAAGACTGGGGCCATAATCCCAGCATGTGGGAGGCAGATGCAGATGGGTTTTTCAGTTCAAGGTCAGCCTGGTCTACAGAGTGAGCTCCAAGACAACATACAGGGCTACAAAGAAGTCGAGAAAAAAATCTTAAGACTGGCCTGGAACTATCCCAGGACTTTTCTTTTTTTCTTCTTTGAGACAGGGTCTCTCCATGTCCTGGCTGTCCTGAAACTCACTATGTAGACCAGACTGGCTTCAAAACTTCCAGAGATCTGTCTGCCTCTCTGCCTTGTGTGTGTGCTGGAATTAAAGGCATGCACCATTGTGCCCAGCTCCAGGATGGTGTTGACATAGCCATATCATTCCTCTTGCCTCAGTCTTCCAAGTGCTGAAATTACAGAATATAAAATATATATGATATGTATATGACATATATATATATATATATTATATACACACATATTTATTTAGTTAGTTCTGAGATAGGATTATTCTACTGTGTAGATTTGGCTGACTTGAAACTTGTAACAATCCTTCTGCCTCAGCTTCCTGAGTACTGGGACTATAGGTGTGTTCCACCATGTCCAGGTCAATGTAATCTCACTCTGTAGACCAGGCTAGCCTTGAATTCATAGATCCGCCTGCCTCTGCCTCCTGAGTGCTGGGATTAAAGGCATACACCACCATCACCTGGCTCAACACAATATTTTTATTAAAGTGAAATTTAAAATGTTTGTTGAGACTTGTTTAAACGTCTTTGAAGCCTAACTCTCAAACACTACATTAGTGAAAAACTTTCAGAAATAGGATGCCAATATACATGAATTCCTTGTAGTTTTTCTGCCTGAGAAACATTTCAAGATTATCTCTGCAGACTTGAATTGGCCTAATCTGTAGATGGGGATTTCTGGAAACTCATAGCTGGAAATGTTCACAATGGAGACTGCTACCTTGACTTAATGGATCTTAAACCATCTGTTGGATAGCTTCCAGATTTATGTTGGAGTAATAGTAAAAGGCTTGTTGTATTCAAGAATATTTTGAATTTTTTTTTCAGTGTTGGGGTTGAAACTTACAGCCTCATAAATTTATATGCAGACTTGATAAGTACTATGCCACTGAATTTTGAAAGTTTTTTTTTTGTTTTAGTACTTCTTTTTCATTCCTTTGTTTTTTTTCCCCCTCTGCTGCTCATTTTCTATACCTTTTTAATCAGAAAGAGAAGTACTGCTTTATTTGTGGTTTCTAATAGTATCCCATGCTTAAGTGTATTGTGTTGGAGCTTGGGAAATGGCTCAGAGAGTAAGCATGCTTAGTCTGCAGGTATGAGAACGTAAGTTCAAATCTCCAGAACTCACATAAAAGCTAGACATGTGTCAGGAATGTCTGTAATCCTAGCCCAATTACTGGAAAATAGGATAGAGACAGGAGAATTCTGAAACGCTCAAGGGCTAGGTAGCCTAGCATATGAAGCTGTAAACAAAGAGATCCTGTTTTGAAACAAAGTGGAAGGTGAGAGCTAACACCTGACCTGTGCACAAGCATGGAGGTACATTCCCTGTTCTCCACCAAACAGCAAAAGTTATGTTCTAGGTATGTGTTCAGTGTGTTCTCTGTAGTAAAATCAGTGTGTGTCCTTGTGGATTTAGCCCTACATGATTTCCTTCTTACTTTAACTCAAACAAATCCTCATTCTTACCAGCTTGTGATTATTTTGGAAAATGGCCCCTAGTTTCTTCTTGCTTGTTTTTCTTTGTGAAGGTTTCCATGCGACCATCCTTGCTTTTAGTCAGCTTACATTTCTTGGTTTCTTGGGTCTTTGGGTCAGGGGTACTACAGGGACTGGATGTAGTTGATGATTAGTAGCCCAGAAGTCAACCTTTACTTCCCATTGGCCCTTGGGGATCCTCCAGAGACCCAGGTTCCCCCCAGAACCAAGATCATTGATTGGCATGTTTACAGGTGGTAATTAACTGGGGGAATCTGAAAAGCTTTGTATTTTGCTTTCTAGCAGAAGTTCATAAGAGCTTTCAGTTGCTGAGGTTTGGAGCCAGGTGTGGTGGTGGTGCACATCAGTAATTCCAGCATTCAAAAGGCTGAGGCAGGAGGATCACAAGTTTAAGACTACTTTGGGTAACCATAACAAGATCCCCCCCCCCCAAAAAAAAAACAAAACATAAAGTGCTGGGGATATAAGGGTTGGATATATGATTTAACAAAGAATTTGAGCTCTCCAAGGGGATATGCTGTTACTGACTGTTTGGTTAGTTGGTTCTGTCACCAAAGGCTTAATTGTAGAGGCTGGAGTGTGGTTGTGAAAGTGGAGTCTGTTTGAGAACTACTACATACTTGCTGCTTGGTGAGTGCTAGTCAGTAACAATTACTATGATAAAAATCAACTTCTGAGCCAGGCATGATAGCTCACACACCTTTAATCCCTGTACTGGAGAGGCAGAGGCTGGCAGATCTCTGAGAGTTCAAGGCCATCTTGTTTTACATAGTTCCATCTAGGTTAGCAGGGGCTCAATAGTGAGATATTGTCTTAAAAGGAAGAAAGAAATTTCTGAGGCATCATTGGTCAAGGGCTCTTACTGCTAAGCTTGACAACATGAGTTTGATTCCTAGGACCCTCAGAGTGGAAAGAGAAAATTATCTCCACCAAGTTGTTCTCTGACCTCAATGTTCTGTGACACAATCATGTACTTTCACACACATATAAATAATAAACTTGTTTTAACAAAAAAAGTTCTGAGCCTAGTGTGATGGTGCACACCTTTAATTCTAGCACTGAGAGGCAGAGGCAGGTCCATCTCTGAGTCCAAGGCCAGTCTGGTCTACAAAGTGAGTCCAGGACAGCCAGGGCTACACAGAGAAACCCCATCTCCAAACAAACAAACAAGTTAAAAAAATAAATCTTTGAGAATTTTATACAATGTATTTTGATCACTATTCACCCCAAATCCTCCCAGAATTCATCCCTATTTTTCTGCCATCCCAGCTTACTGTCCTCCCTTTTTAAAAAAATTAATAACCCATTGACTCCATTTTATGCCATCTATATACTTCTAGATATGGGCTGTCCACTGGAGCATGGTTTACCTACCAGGAAACCTTTTTATTTTTCTTAGTATTGTGTATCAGGTGTAGCATGTTAATGCATGCTGTAGTGCACATGTTTAAGTCAAAGAACATCTTTTGGGAATTTGTTCTTTCCTTCCACTGTGGGAGCTGAAAATCAAACTCAAATAATCAGGGTTGTAGAGTAAATGTTTTTACCCACTGAACAGTTTTGCAGGTTCCACATTTAAAAAGCTTTTATTACCCGGGCAGTGGTAGTGCATGCCTTTAATCCCAGAACTTAGGGAGGCAGAGGCAAGTGGATTTCTGTGAGCCTGAGGTCTCTGTAGAGTGAGTTCCATGACAGCCAGGGCTACATAGTGAGACACTGTCTCAAATTCCCCTCCCCCTTAAAAATAAAAGCTCCAAAAATTTTTTCATGACAAAATACATTATTTATCCATCTATCCATCCATCCATCCATCCATCCGTCCATCCATCCATCTATCATTTCCAGAACGTTTTCAATATCCCATATTAAAGCTTTGTAACATTAAACAGTAAGTTTCCACTTCCCCTACCCTTTCCTCAGTGAACTCTGTCTTTGTTTTATATTCTGTCCACAAATTCAACTCTTCCTGTCATTTGCATATGGTTTCTTTCATGTCAAGTAAGAGTACATTTAACTATAAGTAATAACAGACCTGTTTTCAGAGTAATAGGACTTTTTAAGTCTTTCAGAGAGAAGTATATTAAGAATTTCAGTTCTTTCACTTCCTTGGTTGTTCCAAACTTAGCATTATCAACTTATTTTTTCTAAAGATTTTTTTTATGTGTGTGCACATATATATTATATGGAGTGCAGGCAGTTGTGAGCCATCTGATGTGGGAGCTAGAAACTAAACTCAAGTCATCTGCAAGAACTCTTGTTTTTTTTTTTTTGGTTTTTTGGTTTTTTGGTTTTTCGAGACAGGGTTTCTCTGTATAGCCCTGGCTGTCCTGGAACTCACTCTGTAGACCAGGCTGGCCTTGAACTCAGAAATCCGCCTGCCTCTGCCTCCCAAGTGCTGGGATTAAAGGCGTGCGCCACCACTGCCGGCGGGTAGTTTTTTTTAAAATCATTGTTCTTTATATATTCTGGTTGCAAGTTATTTGTCAGAATTAAGATTTGTAAATTTTTTTTCAAATAAATTTCAAATAGTATATAGCCTGTGTTTTTTTCTCCATTATATTTTCCATTCATCTCTCTCCCTCTCTCTCAATTTTTAAAAATTAGTAGCTTAATTTTTAGGGCAGTGTAGGCTTATGGCAAATTTGAGAAGAAGGCACAGAATTCCCTTTGGTGGTTAATATCAACTTGACAAGATCTAGAATCACTTAGGAAACCAACCTCTGGAGGGAGCTTAGGTTGATGTGGGAAGACCCACTGTAACTGTGGGTGGTCCTATTTCATTCATGGGTTGGGGTCCTAGACTAAAAAAAGGAGACAGGGAGCAGAGCACCACCATTTTTCTCATGTCCTGACTAGAATGCAGCTGCCTCATGCTTCTGCTGTCATGGCTTCCTCACCATGACAGATTGTACCATCAAATTATGAGCCAATTTAGCTGTTTTTATTATCATAGCAATAAGAAGTTTGTCATAGTAACAATTCCCATATGTTCTTCCCCTTTCCCCAGATTTTCTCACTGGGAAACTCCACAGAATCTATGCTGCAGTTGATAAACCTATACTGACATGTCACTCAGAGCCCACAGTTTGTAGTAGGGCTCAATGACACATGATTATATGGCCTGCCCTTATAGTATAGTGAAGAATAACTTCGATACCCAAGAGAGCCTCTGCTCCATTGTTCATTTCTCTCTCCCTTGCCTGGCAACTACTGTTTCCATAGTGTACCTTTTCCCTAATGTCAGAGAGGAAAATCCTACCAGATGCAGCTTCTTTCACTGAGTAATATGTGCTCTCTAACCCTTTGAGAGCTCTTTTTTTTTTTTATTTTTGAACAATGGTCTGGAATATAAAGAATTTCTATACATCTGCTTTTTTTTTTTTTTTGGTTTTTCGAGACAGGGTTTCTCTGTGTAGCCCTGGCTGTCCTGGAACTCACTCTGTAGACCAGGCTGGCCTCGAACTCAGAAATCCTTCTGCCTCTGCCTCCCGAGTGCTGGGATTAAAGGCGTGCGCCACCACTGCCTAGCATGAACTTTTTATCTTTCTGCCTCTCTATCTCCTAAGTGCCATGATTACAGGCATGTGCTACCTTGCCAAATTTATGAGATGCTGGGAACCAAGTCTAGAACCTTGTACATGTTAGGCAAGTACTTTACTAATTAAGCCTTTCTCTGGCCCTTGTTATATACATTTATTTATTTAGCACATGTGTGCATATACCTCAGCACCTGTGTTAAAGTCAGACAACAATTTGAGGAAGTCAGTTCTTTCCTTCCACCATGTAGGTCCTAGGTATCCAACTCAGATCACCAGGCTTGGTGGCAGATACCTTCGCCTGCTGAGCCCCTGGCTGGCCCTGTTATGCATTCTTGGGTAGGTAGCCTGTCCACTCATCTGTCTATCTTTCCTTCCTTCCTTCCTTCCTTCCTTCCTTCCTTCCTTCCTTCCTTCCTTCCTTCCTTCCTTCCTTCCTTCCTTCCTTCCGTCCTTTTTTTTCTATTTTTCTTTTTGAGACAGTATCTTACTTTGTAGCTGGCCTAGTTCTAGGCTGGACTAGAACTCATGGTAATCCCCTTGTCTTACTCTTGAGAATGTTGGGATTACAGATGTAAACCATCAAATCTGACTGACCAGTTACTTTCTTTAGCACACTAAAAATATTCTTTGTAGTGTCTAGTGGCACTGCCTATAATCCCAGCAATTCTGGAGGCTGAGGTAGGAAAATTGCAAGTTCAAAGCCAGCCTGGCAAACTTAGTGACACCTTGTCTCAAAAAAGTAAAAACAAGGAGCTGGAGAGACAGCTCAGGCTTAAGAGCACTTGCTTGTCTTCCAGAAACCTGGGTTTGACTCCTAGCAACCTCATTGTAGCTTATGACCATTTGTAACTTCAGTTCCTGGGGATCTGATGCTGTCTTCTGGCCTCTATGAACCCCAGGCACACATGTGATGCATATACATACTTGCAAGCAAAATACTCATCAACCTAAAGTAAAAATGAATATATCTCTTTTAAAAAGTAGAAAGAGAGCCGGGCAGTGGTGGTGCACGCCTTTAATCCCAGCACTTGGGAGGCAGAGGCAGGTGGATTTCTGAGTTCGAGGCCAGCCTGGTTTACAGAGTGAGTTCCAGGACAGCTGGGGCTACACAAGAGAAACCCTGTCTAAAAATTCGGAGAGATGGCTCAGCGGTTAAGAGCTCCGACTGCTCTTCCGAAGGTCATGAGTTCAAATCCCAGCAACCACATGGTGGCTCACAACCATCCGTAATGAGATCTGATGCCCTCTTCTGGGGTGTCTGAAGACAGCTACAGTGTACTTAACATATAATAAATAAATGAATAAATAAATAAAATTAAAAAAAAAATAAATAAAAAAAATAAATAAATAAAAATTCGGAAAAAAAAAAAAAAAGTAGAAAGAGGGCATGCGGAAGGCCCTGGGTTTGTTCTCTAGGACCAAAAAGAAAATAAATTGTTTTGTTTTGTTTTTTTCTTGAGCCAGGGTTTCTCTGTGTAGCCCTGGCTGTCCTGGAACTCACTCTATAGACCAGGCTGGCCTCGAACTCAGAAATCCGCCTGCCTCTGCCTCCCAAATGCTAGGATTAAAGGCGTGCACCACCACTGCCCGGCAATAAATTGTTCTTTACCTTGCAGCCCTTGTAGTTTTTTTGTGAGAACTCGTTACCATATGATAAGATGTACTTTTTACTTGATATTTGGAGATCTTTTTTTATTTTTTTTTTTCAGTTTGATTCTGACTGGGATATGCCCATGAAGGTTTGCTAAGCTTCTAGGAATACATGTTTGTCTTTCACTAAATTTGGGCAACATCTAGCAATTCTTTGTTTTTTCTTTAAGGCAGGATTTTGATCTTTCACTCTGCTGGTCTTGAATTTGTAGTAGACCTCTTGCCTTTTTCTCTTGAGTGCTGAGGTTACAAGTGTGTAAATGTTCAAGACCATGCCTGGCTACCTTTAGCAAGTGTATCTTGAAAGTATTTTTCAGCATAATGCATTTCTTTCTCTGCTCTAGGACTCCAGTGACAGACACATTAGCATATGGTCTTGGCACACCTCTGTGAAGCTCAGATGAGCCTGCTTTTCAGCCAGGTCCCTGATGCTCAGACTGGATAATTTCTGAGGCTTTGTGTTATGTCCCTGGCTGCTTCTTCTGTTGTTTCCATGCTATCATGGATCCCATCCAGTGTTTTATTTTGTATTTATTTTTTATTGATCTTTTATTTTACACACACACACACACACACACACACATACACACACATACATACATGTACTTTTTGGGTGGGGCTGGGATTGGATCCTGGGCCTTGAGCATACTAAGAAAGCATTCTACACTCAAGTATCTACAGTTCTGCTTCTGTTTTATTCTCCGAATTTTGACTTGTGATAACTTCTGTTTTATGCCCAGACCTCTGTGCAGGTAGGTATATTTGGCTTACTCTTGGAGGGTGTTTACATGTCTGTTTACTATAGTAGTCATGTTAGAGTAAGTGTCTCTTAATTATTTTTCCCTTGAGAGTAATCTGGTTTTCCTGGCTCTTTGTATGTCAACCTGTTTGTTTGTTTGTTTGTTTGTTTGTTTGAATTTTTTGAGACAGGATTTCTGTTTGTAGTCCTAGCTGTCCTGGAACTTACTCCAAGCTCCATAGAATAGAGGTCTGCCTGCCTCTGCCTACTGAGTGCTAGGATTAAAGGTGTGCCCACTATGCTCAGCTGTCAAGCAGTTGTTGTTGTTGTGGTTTTTTTTTTTTTTTTGGTTTTGTTTTGTTTTTTTGGTTTTGTTTTTTCCAGACAAGGTTTCTCTGTGTAGCCCTGGCTGTCCTGGAACTCACTCTGTAGACCAGGCTGGCCTCGAACTCAGAAATCCACCTGCCTCTGCCTCCCAAGTGCTGGGATTAAAGGCGTGCGCTACCACTGCCCGGCTTTTTATTTATTTATTTTGTCAAGCAGTTTTAAATTATATCTATATACTTTTAATGTTACTGTATGAAGTTGGTGTTGTTTTCGTCTCACAGAGCGCAGACATTTTTCCTGAAGTAGGGGCTAGACCTAGTTGGTTAGGCCAAATGGTTTATTGTAAACCTTTAAAAACTTGCATTCATTCATTCATTCATTCATTCATTCATTTATGTATTTATTTATAGTGCGTGCTCATTCACATGTGCATGTACATTTTATAGTGTATGTGTGGTCATCAGAGGATAACTTGTGTCAGTTCTCTCCCAAGGTAGCTCTCAGAGATCAAATTTTGGTTGTCAGTGTTGTTAGTAACAAGGAGCTTTTACTCCCTGAGCCATCTGGCAAGCCCTGACTGAGACAGGATCTCACTCTGTAATACATACTGTCCTCAATCTTGGAATCCTCCTTGCTTAGCCTCCTGAAGACTTGTATTACAGGTATGTGCCACCAAACCTGACCCAGGAGAGTTTGCCTTTATTCCACCATGCTGTGGACAGCTCCATTTTCAGAGCCTCTGTACCAGCCCTGTCAATACTGTCCATGGCCCAGACTGAAGCCTAACTGTAGTTGTCTTACATTGTTTGTTTGGTTGGTTTTTGTCTGTTTGCTTTTTTTTTGTTTGTTTGATTGTTGCTGCCATAAAATACCCTGTCAAAAGCAATGTAAGTGAGAAAGGATTTATTTCAGGTCACAGCTCAAGGTACAATCAGTCCATCATGGCAAGGAGGTCAAGGCAGGAGGAGCTTAAAGTGGCTGGTCACAAGGAAGAAGCAACAAATGCATGTGTGCTTCTTAGCTTCCTTTCTCTACTTATACAGTAGAGAATAGCCCCATCTATAATTGAGATGGGTCTTCTCATATCAATTAAGGTAAATCAGGATAATCCTACATTAGGCATGGGCAGAGGCCCATTTCACAGGTGATTCACTATAGATTCTAACCAACATAGCAATCTGCTCTGTATGTCAGTACTCAAAGCCACTGTTTTTGCCATGTAGAGTTAGATCCACACATACATCATCTCAGGATTCCATGTAGCTGTGTATAGTCCTGTCTGTATGTTCTTCCTGTCTATACCATGTCCCACTCTGACTCCAGGGCCTCTTTTTTGTCCTCTGGCTAGAAACCCATTCTGTGCATACCCCAACATTTCATGACTTGGTCCATCCTGAGCCTGACATAGAGCATGCTGTATCTCCAGGCTCTTGAGACATAGTCCTCTAGTGAGGAAGACATCCATTCTGAATTTAGTGCATATGATTGCGGGACCGTGCTAGGCAGTCTGTTTTCTGGTAGAGCTAAGGTTTGAACCCCGCAGGCCCAAAAGGTTGTCCCAGGTGGAGGACAGCCTATAAGAGACAGCAGGCATTTGCCAAAGCTCCTAGAATACAGCTTCTAACACGTGTCTATATTTCTCCATAGGTCTGTGACTTTTGGTCACGTAAAAAAGGTCACGCCCCTCAAGCCCCTCCTCAGGTAGAGGCATGGTCACACCCTCAAGCCCCTCCTCAGATAGAGGCATGGCCATGTAGCCTCAACATCCCCATGTTAATGAGACACCTAGAGGCTTAGCCACACCCCTTCCCAGTTACTATTTCAACCTTGCCCCTCCCTGAGGGAGCAGGGTACGGTCTTGCCCATGCCACTTTCCACAATGATAATATACGCCTTAGAACTATGGACTGTCGATTCATCTTCATCTGCCGTGGGAAACAATGGAAACTGCCTTCACCTAATGAGCCACGTGACTACCCTCCTATCAAAGCGTTCCCAGCCACAGCAGACTTCTGCCCAAGCCAAAGCAGCTAGCTGGCGGCCAAGCTGCCCCCTCAGTCCCAGTGGGGACCCCAGACACGCTCCTTTCCCACACTTCGACCCAGGCTCAATCTAGCCTGCAGTCCTATTCCATTCCCAGCTCTCCCTAGGCATCCAGAGGCATCGGTGATGCCCAGAGCCTGGGAGATGGCTGCAACGTGTCCCCCAGGAATGGCCAACCTTCTTCCACCCACAGGCTGTGTCTCCGAAGAGGCTTCTCACACAGCCTGACTGGCCCGGAGGACTGTGGAAGAGTGCACAGTCACTTCTCAAGTATCTCACCCCTCTCAGGGACTGAGAGTGCGAGTGCTCGGACTGACTGGTGGGACCTCACTCCATCCTGCCCCAGTTGAATCCAACATATGATGGTGGTCTACTACTACCATCATAAAAAAAATTTTTTTTTCAGTGCTAGAGATGTAACCCAGGGCCTGGCACATAGTAGACAGTGCTCTGCCATTAAGCTATACCTCAGCCATTATCCTGTTGTACCAGTGTGGAAATGACCCTATATAACCTGTGTCCTCCTTTGTTTGCTTTAGGACTTCAGACTCTGGAGAAGTGACACTGTTGACTTCTGAGCCATGGCAACCCCAGATGTGAGCGTCCACATGGAGGAGGTAGTGGTTGTGACAACTCCAGACACTGCAGTTGATGGCAGTGGTGTAGAGGAAGTGAAGACAGTACTTGTAACAACAAATCTAGCTCCTCATGGGTAAGAACTAAGCCTTGGTCCTGCTAGGTTATAGTGGCACAGCTTGGTATGCCAGGTGTAGGGGTGAGATTCAAGATTTCTCTACATATAAGATACTAAGATTGAACCCAGCATATTTTAGGCACAAAGGTGAAGTACAAAGTACGTCAAGCAATAGGATTAACAGAGATTCTAGGGTGATAACTCATCACTGCAATATGGCTCTAAATCTCTTGGTGATATCTCTTTTGATAAATGGAACAATGGGAACTAAATATTTTCTTCATCGCCTCTTGTTCTAGATGTCATTATTGAGAATTAGTTGGCTAAAAAGTCACATCTAACCAAATTATTTGGGGTGGGGATGGAGGCTGTTCAGGGTTTCTGTGTAGTCCTGGCCAGCCTGGAACTTATTCTGTAGAGCAGGCTGGCTTTGAACTCAGAGATCCACCTGCCTCTGTCTCCTTAGTACTGGGATAAAGAGCATGTGCCGCTGCTACCACGTCTGCTCACACTTATCAAACTTTATCCTCCTTTTATCACTTACAGACAGGATTGTGAGCAGGGAGAAGAACAGTTCCTGCCCCTGACAAGGGGTAGGATGACGGCAGAGTTGGGGGCTCTGGGACTTACTGTTCTTTCTCTCCTAAGAGACTTGGTCCCTGGGCCTTTGTCTTGTCTTTGCTGCATCTTGTGTGTGGGATTGTCATACTGAACTTGACTTTTCCTGGAGCCTAGGGAAGCTTTTAGCTCACTAACAACATGTTGACAGTGAATTTTTTTTTTTTTTTTTTGGTTTTTCGAGACAGGGTTTCTCTGTGTAGCCCTGGCTGTCCTGGAACTCACTCTGTAGACCAGGCTGGCCTCGAACTCAGAAATCCACCTGCCTCTGCCTCCCAAGTGCTGGGATTAAAGGCGTGCACCACCACTGCCCGGCGACAGTGAATTTTTAAGAGGAAGCTTGAATATCAGTCATTGCGGCCTACCCTATTGCCCTGTGTTTTGAGGAGGCTGTGTCTTCTTCATATGTATGTCTTGCTGCCAGCTGCAGAATAGGGATCGGCCTCTGTTTGGGAGTTCTGACACTGCCTTCCTCCTCCAAACAGGAAGCTGGTGTGCAGGGCTGGTTTTGGGTGGTTGTGAGTTGAATTAATGTGTGAACCTCCCTGCTTTTTGACTTAGTATAAGATCCTATCTGTGTAAATCAGATTGGCCTCAAATTCATAGAGATCTGATTGCCTGTGCCTCCCATATACTGGAATTAAAGTGCTACCATACCTGACCCACTGAGTATTTGGGTTGATGTTTCCTATGTATATGTTTTGGGCATACTGTATTTTCTGACACTTCTCACTGACCTTTGCATACCTTTATCCAAAAGTCATACCCAGCCTTTCTCCTCAGATTTGGGGTAACCTGTGGTAAATAGTGTTGTGGAAGTGACACTGGATTAGAAAAGGCCATGTGGCTTCTGCTTTCTCCCATAGGATCACTGTTAGGGGTTTAACTGCCATACTTCATAGCTCTGGCATCACCCAGGCTTTTAGGGAGTTATGAGGAGGGCCAGACTCATGATAGTCTTCCCAGTTGAAGTCCAGCATTTTGGTGGATCACTACTGGAGGGTTTCAGTCCCACATCAAAGACTTTTTAATATTATCTTTCTCCCTCCCCTCCCCCACTTTCCAGGATCTCATTCTGTAGTATATCCTGGAGCTCACTGTGTAGTCCAGGCTGTCCTGGGATGAAAGAGGACCCTCCTGCCTCACCACCTGAGTGATGAAAAACAGACACCACCAAGCACGAGTATTACTGTCTGTCTTCTTGGGGTATTTCACATAATGTGGGGTTAGAACTATCTCTTGTGGGCATCTTACCATCTTAAGAGAGAGATCAACTTCTAAGGCTATACTAGGTATGGGAGTGTTAGCTAGTACAGTTCTCTAGCAGCTGGGTGTTTTCTGTTGTCTTCATTAGAAAGGTGATTCCTGGAGGCCAGGTTTGCTGTAGTAACTCTGTAAGCAGCTCTCCTAGGATGCCAAGAGTCAGTATATATCACGGACTTGCAGTAACTGTTCCACAGTAATGAGAAGTAGAGGGGTGTGATTGGTCAGTTCTTTGTTTTCCCTGTTTACCAGTAAGAAACTACCATAGGCTAGATATGGCGGCTTATGCCTATAATCCTATTGCTTAGGAGACTAAGGTGGAAGGATTATGAGTTCCAGGCCAGTGTAGGCTATATAGTAGTGGGTGAGAAGTGGGCAAGAGAAGGAAGAAAAAACATCTCAAAATTCAGGGGTGTAATATGTAAATGTTTATTATTTCGTGTAATTCTTTCATTTGGCTCTGGTTTTATGGTTTAGGCTGTCTACACTGTCATGTGTTAGAATGTGTTGCTTGGTGAAGACGGCTTCAGCCATGCTCATTGACAGGCTACTATTTTGATAGCTATAAGTGAGGGCTTCCCTATGTCTGCCAACCTCTCTAAATATTCTAACTAAGGTGGCCTGGGCTTTCCTTGGTGATTTCATGCCTTGTGTGTTCTCATTTCCCAACAACTAGAGCAAATTGCATAACCATTCACAAGCTCAGGGTGGACCAAGACTATCTCAGGACCAGGAAAGTTGTAGATCATTAGTTTTATTGTCACTGTGACAAATACTTGACAGAAATAGCTCAAGGGAAGAAGGATTTACTTTGTCTCATGGTTTCAGAGAGTTCAGCCCAGTACATTGTTACTTTACCCCTACTACTTGGCTGAACATCATGGTTTGGGAACATGTAGAGACAGAAGCTACTTGCCTCATGGAGGATGGGACGATGAGAAAGAGGAATATGAAGGCAAGATGGGAAGGGACTAGGAACAAGATATTTCCAATGGCTTCCCTCCAGTGACCTACTTTTTTCATGTAATTTCAACCTCCTAAAATAGTATCATTAAGTTAAGGCCATCCTCAACACATAAGCCTTTTAGTGGGACACTTGATATCCAACTTTTACAAAGATGCCATGGCTGCTCCTAAATTCTGACACCATCTCCCTGACAAGTCATTCTTCTTCCACTCCCCCAAGGTCTCTCATTATCATGTCCAGCTATGTATGGTACCAGGCCTCAGGGTCTTGGCTTCATAGGTAACTCGAGGACTGTGTAGTTTAAATGCCTTTTGATCATAGTCCTGAGACTTAAAAACACAGTAACTTCCTGTCTTAAGGTTTCTATTGCTGTGATTAAACCCCATAACCAAAACCAACATGGGAAGAAAATGTTTTATTTTATGTTCTACTTTATAGTCCAGCATCCAGAAGAATCGAGGCAGGAACCTCAAAATTGGAACCTGGAGGTAGGAACTGAAGTAGAGGCTGTGGAGAAGTGCTATTTACTAACTTACTTTCTTATGGTTTGCTCTGCTTGCCTTTTAGCACCAGGACCACCCAGTCTAGGGATAGCACTGCCTACAGTGAGCTGGGCCCTCCCACAGCATTTATCAATCAAGAAAATGTACTACAGGCTTTCCCAAAGGCCAATCTGGTGGGGACATTTTCTCAGTTGAAGTTTCCTCTTCTCAAATGGCTCTAGGTTGTGTCAGTTTGACATAAAACTAACAGCACACTTCCTCTCCTTGTACTCAGCATAAACGGTTGGGAGAGCTAGGGGGGCAAACCTGTTCAATAGCCATGTGATGAATTCTTTTAGGTGGCCTCTATCTGCTTTTCTGGGTAGGTTGTGAAGGTTGTTGGAGCCTTTGGCCAGGTACTACCTTGAATTTTGGAGAGCAAAGTAGAAGCTCTTATAGGCACACAGTTTTGGTTTGCCCTAAACCTTTGACAGTTGGAGATAAGAAATAGTTCAATCCCTATACTCTCTATAAGTTCTACATTTTGCCCAAGATGTTTCTTGTGAAATTCACATATTAATCAAGTTTTCCACCTTCTAAATTGCTAAGATAGGGGTTTCCTTCTTCTGCCATGAGGCCTAGTAGTTAGTGTTTCCTTTTGTCCCAGCCTTCTATGCTATTTAGGGAGAAACGTAAGTTCCAACCCTGATATTATTACTATCTTAGCTATAGAAATTATATGATAGACCATCACAGAACTTCATGGACAAGAGTAACCAATGGGTTTTGCTTTCTTGGTATGTTGGGTTGTCTTTGTCTGGGTGACCCACTCCATAACTAAAATACAGGTTCTGCATGTGATTATCACATATCAAGATACCTGACTGAGTTTGTCTTCACTGTGGAAGGTTCTACTAGTCAGGGTTGGGAACTGTAGAGTCTTCTACATCCCACTAGTAAATTGATCAAGGTTTGCCTGAGTTAAGTGGGAGGATAATAAATGATTCCCTTGATTGATGGAAAAAACCATGAAGGATAAGAACTCTTCCATCTGTGGCCTTAGTACAAGGGTGTTAGCATGCTGCCCCAGTGGTCAGTTCTTTCTGCAGAACAGAGGAGGCTGTGAATTCCTCCTTTGGAAGAACCTGTGTAGCCCCTAAAGCAGGCATATCTTGAAGGATAGGGAGCTTTCCATTTTTGATGGGAAGAGTTTCCATTATACTACTAGTTGGAAAAAGAGACTTAACTCTTGCTGCGTGCTATTAAAAAAAAAGAAAAGAAAAGAAAAGAAAAGAAAAGAAAAGAAAAGAAAAGAAAAAGATGTGAAGTAGAGACTAATTAATTTCTTTATGGGAACTAATTTCCTTCCTGATTTGGGGAGACCTGGAAGTATTCTTTACTTAGATAGCCTGGCAGAATTGTTCCCACCTACCACCATGCTGTAGCAAAGCCTGCCTCCTGCTGAAAAGAGAACAGTTCCCAACAGAAAGCCAGGAGTTCACATGCTTAGGAAAAGTGGACCTTTTTATGTGAGGTGTGGACAGAAGTGCCAGCTTGTTGAGAGTTGGGGAGGCGGTCTTACAAGTTGTGCTGCCGAGGGACTATCCACATTCCATGGGGGAACATCCCCTCTTGATCTTCACTTCAGCTTCCTCTGCCATCTTCATCTAATGCTGGCCCGTTGTTTGCTGATGACCTTGGTGGGTTTTCTACTGACTCCCAAATCAGGAGCTGTAGACTCTCCCTAAATAGCACAACTAAGGGTTTTGGGTCTCTTTTCCCTACCCCCGCTCCTGACTTCCTTCCTTGGAAGAATTTGTTTTGGACAAGGTGTAATTTTGGTTCTGTCATTGTCCTTTGCTTTATCCAAAGTTCTGGCTGAGGAGGGAGGATAGCTTCCTTTCCAAGTTCCTGCACACTTCCTGGAGTCTGGGTGTTCCCACTTAATATTACTATTCAGATCAGAGTAATTCTTTGTTGTTGTTGTTGTTGTTGTTGTTGTTGTTGTTGTTTTGAGACAAGGTCTGTCTAAATCAGTGATTTTCAAACTGTGGGTTGAGACTCTTTTGGGAATCGAATGACCCTTTCACAGGGGTTGTATATCAGATATCCTACATATCAGATATTTACATTATAATTCATAACAGTAGCAAAATTACAGTTATGAGGTAGCACTGAAGATAGTTTTATGTGGGGTCACCACAACTGAGGAACTATGTTAAAGCGTTTCAGAATTAAGAAGATTGAGAATCACTATTCTAAATAGTCCTGGCTGGCCTAAAACTTTCTATGTAAATCAGGCTAGCCTGGACTCACAGAACTCTGCCTCCCCCTGCCTTCTGAGTGCTGGGATTAATGATGTGCACCACCATTAGTGAGGAGTCATTCTTAATGTGTCTCAAAAGTTAGATTTCAAGTTAGTATTTCTTTTTTTAAAAAGATTTATTTTATTTATTTTATGTATATGAGTACACTGTAGCTGTCTTCACCAGAAGAGGTCATCAGATCCCATTACAGATGTTGTGAGCCACCATGTGGTTGCTGGGAACTGAACTCAGGACCTGTGGAAGAGCAGTCAGTGCTCTTAACTGCTAAGCCATCTCAAGTTTGTATTTCTATTCAACTCATTCTGACCTGGTTCAAAGTAAAATAAATCTTGAAGATTGGTGTCTTAGTCAGGGTTTCTGTACCTACACAAACATCATGATCAAGAAGCAAGTTGGGGAGGAAAGGGTTTATTCAGCTTACACTTCCACTTTGCTGCTCATTACCAAAGGAAGTCAGGACTGGAACTCTACCAGGTCAGGAAGCAGGAGCTGATGCAGAGGCCATGGAGGGATATTACTTACTGGCTTG